>JAPYYZ010005508.1:4148-16352 GCA_030522705.1 Eretmocerus eremicus | reverse complement strand
TGGGGCCTCACCGGGGTGGGCCTCCTCCTCCTGACCGAGCTCGGCCTCGGCCTTGGCATCGGCTCTGGTCTCGGGGCCAACTTCGGAACCGCTGTCTTTGCCCTTGTAGCCGGTCTCCTCGACTTCGACCTCGTGGTCCTTGGCCTCCTCTGCTCCCTCTGCTCCCTCTTGGAGGCCGCCAAAATGGGCCCGTCGCGAAGATCCTCCAGAGTCACGCTCCTGCCCTCCTCGATCGTGATCCCGCTGTGCAGAGTGGAGAATCGACTCGCCACTCGATTCGCTCGCTCCAAATCGTCGCCGTGGGGTAGAAAGTAGTGTCCCTTGTGCTTGCGAAGGATACCGTAGCGGAGGCCTCGGGACAGGGCGGTCCTCACCTGGCGCGTGTTTTGGAAATTTATTGGAGCTGAGAGGTAGCTCAATATCGAGATGTGGATTAATTATGTCGACGGGCTTGTGGATGAAAATGGATGCTCGAGCTGCCGAGATTAATGAGCTTTCGGTGCTGCTGCTCTGTGCGGACTCTGTGTTTGATGGAGGTAAAGCGCGAAACGCACTCCGCGCGCTGATACACGTCGCGCTAGCAATAGTGCAACACGTTGTATTATGTGCAGAGCTAATTGGATTCTCGAAATTTCGAATTATGTGGGCTTTTGATGGATATCGGGAGAGGGTAGAGGGTGGGGATAATGGAGAGAGCGGTTGGGAGGATTGAATCGAGAGATTGAATGGGAAAAAGGACGCGATGCGATCTCATTGAAATCAATTGCGACGAGTGCAGAGTCTCGGAGATATTCTGTGGGATATTTGAGCTCGGCGTATAATGCGAGTGCTCGGAGATAAGATTCAGCTCGAGAATTGCGGAGGCTCGCCCGAAGAATTACGGACGAGAGGATTTTCGTGTCAAAGGGAGGGCTTCTAAAGGAGAGTTAACCTGCTTCTTGATTTTGTCGTCGGGCAGCTTCGATCCGTAGCTTATATAGCCGGCAATTTGGTTCGAAGTCATTCCTCTGGTCTCCTTCAGGTCCTCGATTGCCGATACGATAAGAGCCGCGATCTTTAGCGGGCGCGTGCAGCGCACCGCTTTGGATTTTCCTCGGCGACGAGTCGGAGGGAGGCGCCTCTTGCCGTTATTACTTTGCTGCTTGCCGCGGCCCGGCTCGCTCAGAGTCTTTGCCATCTCTTCCGAGTGCTGTGTGCAGAATTGCGCAACTCAAACCCCGCACTGATCACGAAAATTTTTATACAGGTGGTTACATTTGAAGAGAAACATGACGATAATTTACACGTGCACGCGACTCATGTTTGTGATACGTTAACCTCAAAATTGAACATGACTATCTCAGCGCAGCGTTCAACGTTCAAGTTTAGCTCATCTTAGCGAGGGTCTGCTGGAATACTTCACTAGCGGAGCGGGTATCAATAGCAGATGTGATTGAAAAATCGGTGAGCGGGATGTATTAAGTAGATTGGATTGGGTGGTCATGCCCTCGCCTCCTATTCCTTGCGCCTCTCGATCCCCATGCATTTGTATTTTTTAATCAGTATGCGAGAAATGCTAATCTTACAATTTTATTCGAAAAAACTATATCAGTTCAGACCGTGATTGGGACCTATATGATGAATTAATATAGACAGAGGGAAACAGAAAAATCATCCGGGCAATAGACCTTCCTTTTGGCAATAAAAATTTTGACAGGTCAACGTTCCCCCACTTCATCACTCATGTATACTGGATACATAGCAACTGCGGGAATTTTGAGTTGCTCTGATCGATTTTAGTCCGAGGCAATCAGCTCACACTCCTTACACGGCTGTCATTAATTATGATGAAAGGGAAATTAATCCGTTCACTACGGAATTTCTCCCAATATCAGAGACGCATTTATAGCATTCTGTGTCTCAAGCCCGCATTTGGTGCACACTTCGTGATGTTCAAAGTGAGCTTCTTCTGCACGGTGAATCGATAGAGAATATCCACTTTTCAAGAGGTAGACATAGAGAGTCCCATTTCCGAATAATGGAACGGAATTATTCCCATTCTTCTGAGTCTCTCTCTGGTCAAACAAATTGAACTTCCTCCCCAATCTCTGAATCACCAGAATGTCTGTGTCTGTGCAGAGGTCCCGCTTGGATGACGCATAAAGAGGAATCTTCGCAATCAATCAAGTATTGAAGTCTGCCCTTTCTTCCAAACTAGAACCAACATTTCATGCTGAAGCTTACATATTCTTCAACATCGTTCACTCAAATTTCACAGAAATTACATGAAAAATCGTTCTTGAGCTCGTCGTGGTGTAGTTATTCCTTTATTATATTTGCTGATGCACGATATATTCAAGGGCATCAGCGTTGGATCAAACCGCTTTGAGCAATTAGTGCTTCGTAAAATACCCTCTGAAGATCGATACCGAACGACAGATCATGGATCACAGACATCACTCTAATTTCTGGAAATTTCCATGTGGAAATACTTACGTTTGATGCTCGAATCAATAGATGTAGTTTGGGGATGTAAATTTTGAGCAAATCCCCAAAAATTGGTGGAAAAAAAGTCTCAAGCACAGCCTCGGGGCTTTGCACACTGTTTCATATCGATATTGGAAGGAGAAATCCAGTCCCAAGCATGAATTTTATCAAACCTCGAGAGGTAGAGCGATAAAATTGTGAAAATTTCAAAAAGCCAATAGGTTCGATGTTATGGCAAGGCCATAATGACAAGGCCTTTTGAAAACTGTAATCGATACGATATGCATCTAAGCGTTTTCGCCTCCAAGAGTATGGAAACCGTACAGGATTCGTACCTTCGCCCGGGAGCACACGTCAAACAATTTCCCAAATCAATATCGCTAACACATATACTTACACGTTCTCTCCGCTCCGATGTTACATACACGCCGAGTTATTGAAAAATCTCCAATCTCAAATCGTCAATCTTCAAATTATTACACGTTCTCGCTCCAACAGGCGAGAGGACGCATCTTACCATCTCGCACAACCTACTTTCAGGCAAGTGCGTAAAAAGGCGCGCCGGAAGAGACGGTATCAGAAGAAATGCGCTCGCCGGACTGCCTCTACTTTTATATCGAAGCGTCAGCAGTGATACGAGCTACGGCGTGGGCGGATCTCCTTCCCCCCGAGCTTTTTCGCGTCGAGCAAAAAGGAGAGAAGGTTGGCCACTCGCGTCGCCCCTCTCGCTTCCTCCAAAGCACTTGTCTCTCGATGCATGCGCAGCCGCAGCCGAGCTCGTATCTTGTGTGCATCCACTCGAAGCGCGTCGAGATCTTGATAAGACGCTCCTCTTCTTCTGTGTATAGGTATGCGCGTGTGTATGTGTGTATGTGTGTGTGTGTGTGTGCGAGTGAGGTATGAGGTACGCTCGCTTTTCAAGAGCCACGGCGGCGTAACGAGGAAATATGGCCGCGAGCTGCGGCTCTTTACTGTCAATCTCGTTTGTTCGCCGGCTCGGAGATTCTCTGTGCATGGAGCGCCCGACCAAAGGCGAATCCACTCGAGTTAGCCACGGAGTGCTCCTTTGTGGGTCGCGCTACGTTGTCTTACGAGAATTTCATATGGCTGTAAAAGTCGACAATCTGCGCAGGCGATGTGAGAATCTCGAGCTTGCGAGCTTGTCGAGAGCGCTGTTGATCAAGTTTAAGAGAGCTGGAGGAACGGAATGAGATCATTTGCGAGTCTTTCCTTGTCGTGAATCAATTTGACGCTTTTATGAAATAAGCTCGAGCGAATCCGTGAAATATGTAGTACGACGCGACTATACCATACGTATTTTTGAGTACGGCGCTAAGCCCTATAAGAATCTCAAAATTCATGACTGGTCGCGCAATTGTATATTTAGCGAGAAAGTTTTAGTGCTTCAATTGTTTGGGATCGATGCTTTGTTTGTGAGAGTACGCGATGTCCCTGTCTAGTCCGTGATCATCGCACTTGTTCGCGATCACGGAATTTTGTCTGTCCTGCAGACAAACAGCTCAGTTTCGTACAGGGGTGCACACTCAAAAGACGACCGCCCTCAATAGTCTCTAGCACGATTTTGCCGCCTTTCCGCGGAACCGCGAGTCTACCTCTTCGACACAGTCGGACCCGCATTTTTTCATATTTTCCGCTGTATATTCATGATCAGAGTGGGTGTAGCGCGGGTACCTCTGAATAAAGAGAGCTATTATTTTTAGTGCAAATCGCAGATGTTTATTGCAATACTTCGACCTCGGCGTTCCTCAAAATCGTTGCACCTAATGGCGCTCATTCTTATTCTTCAGAATGTGCGCCACCAATTATCTATCCAAATTAAAACTCGACGAAACTTCTAATTAAATTAGTAAACGATAATATAATTCCATAAATTTCCTCATCACGCTACGGAACCATATTAGATCAACGCGAATAAATCTCAAATCCCTCATCAAGGATAATCTGAGCAAATAATCATGTAATTTTGCGCAAGAGCAAGCCCACGACAACAATCGAGCCAACGCAACAGCTGTTGTAAGCTCCAGGATGGAAAATCCGTAATCCGTCGAGCGTTCGATCCGTCAGATTATCATAACACTGGACCACAAAAAAGAAGAGCCGCTCGGAGAGCTGAGTAAGCTCCAGCGCATACCATCAGACTCGACGACCAAGTTTCGTATGCCACGGGTGTAGAGAGTTTGTATATACGCGAGGAAAGTCGATGCCCTGCAACAATAGCTGCAGAGCAGCGGCTCCGTCACTTCCTCCGGCGAAGCAGCGAGTTTATGTTCGCCCCACTTGGTCCCTCTCTCTCCTTCCGTCTAGCGGTCAACACGAGCCTTACCCTTCCAACCCCCACCAAGTATAAACAGCGTATAGAAAACAACGAGAGCCTTAGACCGAAGCTGCAAGCTCGCTCTTGGATGTACGGAGAGCAGACCGAATGCGCGATCGACTGTACTTATTCGGTTCCTCCAACTCTGCCCACGAACACTAGGTATATTTTGTGGGTATGTGTATGAGCTGAGATCGTTCGTCAAGTGTCGCGGTGCTGGCGATTACTAAAGCTCTCCGAGTAGGCAAGCGTCGACACGCGATCGTATACATACTCGACGCGAGAGCGATTCAGCGCGTAATTTATAGCTGTAATAGCGACGGAATAATATCATAGATCTTGTCGTTAGTACGAGGCTAATTCTCGACCAGAAAAAAGCTCATACCGTATTACCAGATCGCACGATCAAGCGGCACGAATAAAAAGGTAACTGCACGCGTACAATCGTGTTGCAGACGACGCGTTGCAAAAGCTCTATGTGAGCTTGCGTACGGCGTGTATCCGGAACTCCAACTCTGCCCGTCGATCATTATACGCGTATCGTACGTGACCAGTTTCTACACGATGCGAGGGTACGAGAGTGATGAGCGGCGGGAAAAAGTTTTAGTTGGATTCGGGCGAGACAATCGGAGCTTTCGAGCCGGGCTTCATGCTGCGCACGTGGGCAGAGCTTTTTGCCCGGCGCACGCTCTATTTACGCGAGACGGAAGTTATTGGGCCAAAGAACGCGAGGAAGGTCTAGGGCAGGCGGCTAAATTAATTTGTTCGGTAGTAAACGTGAGCGGAAGCTCGTCAATTGTATTTATCGCTACACCAGGGGAGATTTGTTTGCAAGCTCAAATATGAGCGTGTGTGAACGTGTGAGGATATATGCTGGAGGGTACGGGAGTGTGGTTGCTACAATGAAGAGGGGATAGACTGGTGCGCATCGAGAGTGCCATAATGCGAGCAGAGCTTGCAGCGATCCGCTCTCGAGAGATGCACGAGCGCGTGTTTCGAGCACATCGCTGCAAGCTCCGCGCGTGTGAGACTCGAGCCTTTGCGCCACGCAGGTGGCGGTAATTATCGGCTTTGTTCCTACCGCGTGCAGCCCTACATCCTCGTATGATGCGAATCGAATTGTGCTTACAGCATGTCGCAAGCCTCTAATGGCGAAATTTCAGTGACAAGAGCTTCGAGTGTCACTCGCAATTTTTGTAATACCGGATTTTTGTAATAACGGGAGATGAGAGCACAGAAACATCGAAAAACTATTAGAAAGTTTGATACTTAGGCAGAACCACTCGCTGGTTCCTTCTGCAGAGCTGTAATCAATAACGCGTTTTTCTTATCTTCACTGTAACGATTCATTTCCTCTTAGACTGTCCAAAACGCGACTTATTTTTTAGGGGGTAGTTTACTTCTTTCCCACTATAATCCATGATTGAAGCTATGGAAAATATCCAGCACGGTTTACTTTTGAGGGAAGTAGCTCATATTCCCACGAAAAAAATGCGGCTTAGATTAGCAGCACGGCATAAAATAGGAGAAACATGGTCCTTGTCAGTACGGTTGCTTTTTTCCGGAACTGCTACTAAAAAAACAGATGGAAAGCTTCCAAAAATTGAATCTCCCCAGAAACCCGAGTGATCCTAATCCGACAGACTATCGAATGCTCATCGAAAATTCACCCATCGCGCATACAGTGGTCGAGCTTACGGTTGTATGTGTGGTTGCGCGCGTGTGAGCTAGAGCCAGGATAGAGAGCAGCAGCTCCGGGAGCAGCCTAATCGTAACGAATGACCGTCGGCGGGTATCGTTGCTCGCTGACGTCTAATCGTTCATCACCCGCATCGACCATGCAGCCGGGATACGCCTATGCATTGCCCCGTCGCTCGTTTGCGTGCTGCTCGCGTCAAGCGTGCGCTGCTGCTGCTCTCTGGCCGACGTTCGAATTCGAGCTTGCAAGCTCTCCTCTCGTGGCCTGGGTGGCCTATTCATTGGTTCTACGGAGAGAAGTGGTCAACAGCTGCTCCTGAAATTGCTCGTTTATAGGAGGGGGAGCGGCGGGAGTCTCGGGCAATTTAATGGATGCGTAGATGGGTATGACGAGGCTGGAGTTGATCTGATGATTTTGTGACGATTCCGTCGAGGAAACCATGAATTCTATGCTAAACCAGATTCTGTATCGTGCAGGAGATTATGGAAGACGATTCGTTCCATTTTGAGAGGCGAACACTTTTTGCAACCCAAAAATAGTCAGCGTCACTACTGACTGTGAATAAATTGAACGTTATTAGCCACAGCAGTGTGGGTTTATAAAATCATTAAAAAATTTATCATATTGTTGAATCATTAGTGCTAAATTCGACTGAATATCGCCATAATGTCAAAAATCGGTTCGAGACTCGAGATGATATAGCTTGTTGAAACATGCACCTGTAGAATGATTTTATTCCTCGTCAGATCATTTATCAAAAATTGATGATGTTCACACTTCCACCAAGATCCGACTGTCATTGTCTTCGACAAGCCTAAACAATCAACGCAATCATACTTCGTAGGCAACCAAAGAGTCCACTCCATCCAAAAATGGTTTAAACTGAGAGTCGATTTGCAAAGAAAATTTTCATAGAATATTTGCTTCCACACCAACAAAGAGTCCCCTCAGTTTTGCTCATGAGCTCTCATCTAGAGTACCAATCATGAGTGTTGAATAATAGCCTCAGAACGAGCCAATAATTTGCCAACTAATAGGTTTCTGTGGCGCAAAAGAGCATTAGCTCATACATACGACTCAATCTCACGCAGGCTCGATTACAATGCGTGCACGCACGACCCACACATTCGCATGCATTACAACGTCACCCTCACTGCCACCAACACACGAAGCTATACACCAGCAAAGATCCTTCGGCGCGATAAATCCATACACAGCGCAGCGCCGCGAGGAAATTACACGGGAAACCGATGCGGAACACTCGACCCAATACCCACGAAACCATGAATGCGTACGAGCGCATCAATACGCAGGACGAAACGACGACCGGGGGCATCGGGAGATCGACTGCCAGACTCCAACAAAGCTCATCGGCTCTCGCGTATGCATTGCATGCTTTGACCCGCCCGCATCTCCACGCGCACCTGTCCCTTTGTTCGAGCTTTAGGTCTGAAGCTGAGCTGTATGGCGCCCCGAGCTTGCAAGCTCAGAATATCGACAGATGCGCAATGCGGAGTACGGAATCTTACACTGCCGTCAGGAGCAACGAGGACGGGAACTGCAACCTCAAAATGTGAAAAAATTATCTCATGAAACCTCAATGACGTGCCAAAACTCTACCTTACGGACCTTGATGATAAATTCATGCAAAATGAAGCTATACAATATTTCGGAAAAGTAGCTCCCAAGTGTTATGCGTATTCGTGAAACACATCGCTGAGCAAAATTTCTGAGTGATCCATGGTACTCAGAAGTCACTTTTGGTCCATCAGATGCGTCATTCCTTGAATTCTCATCCGAATTCATTTCAGATTGTTCTGAAGGATATCGTGCTCGAGTAATGGTTTCGAGGATGGCGAGTAGTGGTAGAAAGCTCTATCTCGGTGCCGACTCGTCGGCACCGAGATTCATTCGCTGTACTTCTCGCGGCTGTAGCTGCTGAACCACCCGCCGAGCGCGAATTCATAATTCATGCGGTGTAATCATGCCATTACTCATTGCAATGGCCGAGCCGCTAAAAAGCACCCGCTCTCTCGAGAAAGGCGTTGAGAGAGGGCCAATATTGATGGAGCCTGGATACGAGAAACGGCCTCTCTCTCTCTCACTCGCAAGCTTATTCATTCTGTCACGCGGTACATTTCAATTGGAATCGCGTTGAATATGTACCTGTGGATGCGAGTGTGTGTATACAGGATAGAAGTCGAGATGGAGGTTCTTTACTCTGTATAATGAGTCTGATAGAACGAGATATGAATTTGATCCCGATGTAACCGTGGAATGAAGTCGGAATATGCAATTCTTGAGAGGTACCATTACTCGTTCGATGGATAATGCAGTCGAATCAGTATTCGATACTTTATCGAGTCAGTAATGCATGCCTACAGCAACAGATGGCTCAAGTCTGTTATTCGCTCCTCTCAATAGGGAATGCAGATTGATCTCAATGGATTCAAATCGCATTCAGCAAATCTGTACTCATTGAGTATTGAAACAAGTTGATTTGCACCATAAGAAACGAAATGCTGAGGGGATGGTCAGAATGAAATATTCATTCTCGTTGCGGGAATAACTCATCCCCCCAACACATCACTAACGGTACGAAAGATGGAAAATATTCATACTCTCAATTTTATGTGCTATTATCCCTATTTATCGCTCTCTCATCCACCGCGCATTACAAGACTCTTCCATCTGCTTAAACATAACCCTCCAAACCATTATCCTTTAAAATTTCGCGCTCATCCTGAATGCGAATCCATCTCTCATTCCGACCACCCCAAGACCCCACCCATCCAATAACCTCTGAGCACCTATAACACACCCGCTCGCAAGCTCCAGCGACCTAACCTCTGATGTACGCACCGAAAGCTCCTGCAAGCTCTGTTCGGGGGCGCAGTCTCGTACATCGCGGAAATCGATTCCTCGCGTTATCAGCTCTCCAGATGCAGATAAGCTGTTTTACCGACGGAGCTATTTACGGTAGCCATTCTCCGGACTCGCTTGCGCAAGACCCCGAAAGAAGGGCTGGGACACGTACAGCTGCTCCACGAGGAAATATGAGGGCGAAAAGACAAAAAAGAGGCAGATGCGGGCTGCGAGAGATAGCATCCCGGAGTGTGTGACGCTTACATTACGTTATTGCCGGAGAAATATGACCTGCATATCGAGCGAGGCGTACAGCAAAGGAGAATACGTCCGGGAGGGCAGCTTCTCTGTGAATCATGGGAAAAGAGAGAGGGAGAGAGAGAGAGAGACGAGTGCTGGAGGCGGAGTGTTTTAATTTGACGTTACAGATGGCGCCGATATTCAAATTCACTGACTTACAGCGCTTCCGAGGAGATGATCAATATCCCGAGCTACTGTCGGTCTTGGCGACTCGTTTGTAGTCTTCGTTTTGTTCTCATTGCTCGAAAGCAAACTCCATCCACTTCATGGCTTCCCTTGGGATTCAGCTCGTGGAACAAGATGAGATGAGATAATTGTGTTATCCTTTCTTAGTTAATGATGAAATATAGATGTACACTTATAGTATTAGTTATGAGTATCGTATTCGTATCTAATCGATTAATATAATCACGATTATCCCCATTCGTTTTGAGAAAGCTTCTGTTTCTTTCCTACACTGGTATTTCAAAAATGAGGTCAATTTGAGACACTACTCAAGTTCTCAATCGATATTCATCATGTGCATTTGGAATCGTAAATTGTCATCTGAAGGCATGGATGCACTAGCATAGAAAAATATCTGTGTTTCCTCAAAATTAGGCGAATGAACAGTTGGAAAATTCAGAATGGGTTGGGAAAATACCTATTGCGTCTCAAAATGAGCCGGCATCATTTCGTGTAGGAAGAGTGGAAAATGATTCTGTATCGCCCGGATTAACTCTGTAGAATCGTTGGATCATTCACGCTCGAGATCGAGAGCTAAGCAAGACGACGACTTAACGAGCTCTGGATGGCTCTTGTTTATCTTTGAGCTCCCTCCTCACAATTTGACGTCCAAACAGCGGCAGCAAGTAGAGCCCTCAGCCTAAATTAGCCTCCCCAGTCAGCCCGGGTGAGATAATTCGCTCTCTCCCACCCTCAAGATTCAACGTCTTCCCGAAACACAGAGGAAAGAGCGACCATCACAGCCCATACAGCTCATTCTAGCTCGTCCAAGTTCTCTACGTGTATTTATACGTGAATATAAGTAACCTCGGAGCCGAGGTACCGCGCCAAAAGCGTCTCAGGGCCAAAGAGGCATCTACGACGTCGCTAATAACCCTGGGATTTGGCGAGTCGGCGTCGCGTCAGCAGCAAAGCTGCAAAGGGGGGCTTGGTAAGTGCGCGAATCCGCCGAGTGCCGCTCTTTGGTGGCCGAGGCGTCGTATTCGCAAAGGAGCCAACTCCCGACTTCTCCATCCCCTGCTTCATGGTGTTTTTCAGCCGAGTTTGGGACTTGGAGGTATTTGATTCAGCGGGAATCGCATGGGACTCTGATGCAGGTTAAATTCATGGTGACTTGGGGAAGGGTAACTTCAGGATAAGCTGCAGAAATTTGTAATAAAAAATTTCTAGATTTTTAACATTGCAAGCTCGAAGACCGAGTTCCGTAATGACGCACGAGTCAATGAAAGAGATTGTCGGGCTGTCATCCAATAATGCGTATGCATTCATGGACATTATGAGACCAATCAACTTGAGAGGGACTATTTTCAGGAAAACTCCAGAATTTAGTCATCTTTGCGGACGATTATTGCTTGTAATATTGGTTTTGATGGCATGTAAATTAAGATTTCGTTCTTGCTTATTCTTCCTCGATGAAAGTATTTCAAAAACACCGTGGAGAAAATTGTGGGGGCGCTGGTCACACAGCGAGATAACAGCCTTGCAAGCTCACATCCTTATCGTGATAGTAGGAAGTATTTTTCTCCTCTTTAAAATCTTTTTGATTCCCGAGTCTCAACTTTGAAGTCTTGCTGTCGCTCGTAATTTCTGAACCATTACTCGCAATAATTGAATAGCTGCGTCCATACCTAGTGAATCCTCGTCGGAGGCAATGAAGATCGGTGGCTGTACGAGGTCATCCAGGGTACTACATAGGTGATGTCACATATCATAGCATTTCCCATAAAAAGAAGCTTTTCTGATATCGCAAGCTTCCAGCGTGAGCCAGAGTCAGATGCATGCGAGTAACCTAGCAGAAAACGCTAAAAACGACTACTAGAGGGCGGAAGCATTAGAAACCTTCACGCCATGGGAGGCCACCCCACAGAGAAGTCACGCCTCGGGACGAGCTTGAGATTGCGAGTCTTACAAGTCGTCGTGATCGAAGAAGCTCAGCGCATCCGGGATAGCGACGATTTCTCAGTCGCGCAGTGCAACTACGAATTCCGGCGTGTTGTCGCTCTTTTGTCTCGCCAGCGAGTCCGCTATCTATCCACTCCCCGCCACTGGAGTCGGGCTCACTGCCAGAAGATATCTCTCTCTCTCTCTCTCTCTCTCCCTCTCTCTCACTCAGAGCAGCCACTAGCGCAAGCTCCGGGCGCGAAAAGCTCTCCTGCCGCTGCTCCGGATCTCCGCGTGACGCCGCACCGGCGGCACCTAGGGAGCACAAATGCCTCCGGCTAGACTCGCTTTCTCTTCCGAAGCAGCCCACTTGAACGTATGCCAGGTGCTGCGAGAGAGAGAGAGAGAGAGAGAGAGAGAGAGAGAGAGAGAG
>JAPYYZ010005506.1:0-12228 GCA_030522705.1 Eretmocerus eremicus | reverse complement strand
GAAATTCGAAACGCGAATTGTCGCGGAATTTTGACCTGCGTGTTGATTCCAAGATGTGATTCAGGCTATGAGTATGGATCAGATCAGGGTGTAGTAATTCACCAGAACTCAAACCATTAAGTTCTGAATGGAGTTTTTTCATAGACTTTGAGAAACTGTGTTCAGAATTTCTCTTCGATGCAATAACAAAAATTTATGGACACTGTCTTACCAAAAATGTGGCATCTAACATGATTTTTCTCTAAAAAGAGAACATCACGTGGGGAAATAAAGCTTGAAAAAATTGTCCACGGGTCCTGAATTACAAAATTCATGGATTCGTCTCATGGAAATTGATTAATCTTCACACAACTCGGATAAAACGCAGCAAAAAAATGATAGAATATTCACTTCGCGGGGGCGCTGTCCTTGGTTCAGATGATGCGATTTTGACAAAATAAACTTATACATCTTGAATTTTAGAACCCACGAATGTTCTATTTTAATTTCTGAGAGGTGCAGGTATCGTTTTCAAGTTTGAAATTATTGTTTGGGAGGAATTCAAGCCATTCAACGTTCTTCTTCCGCTGAAAACGCTTATAATTTTTTTATGGTTCCGTGAAAGGGAAACTTCGATCGCATATTGAGAAGTTTAAAGGTTTTCGCGTTGATTGTGTGAGGTTCGAATTTTCTTTTAGAGTCTCGCATGATGAAGAATGGAGTTAAAGAAATATACTAAGAGTGTCCATTCAGGACATGATAGCTTAACCATCCGCGCGCTGTGCGCGCGTGAGATGTCTAGTAATCTACTATTTCATAATACTGTGCGGAAAGTTGGTCATACGCAGAGCCTAAAAAAAAATACTGTGTCAACCATAATTCTTATGATGATGTGCTGGGTGGAGGATGGGGGGTGGGGTGGGTCGTCTTGGAAGCAAGGAAGGGGGGGGGGGTTCGGGGAGCGCAGCCCCCCGACTGAAGAGAAAACGAAGCAACGGTGCTTTAGATATTCTTCCCAATCATTCACCATGTGTCATGCACCATTGGAATATCGAAACACCTATTATTCTTATCAACTCTAAAAACCAACACTTATTTTTTTTACTTCATTGAAAGAATGTAAATGAATCTCGCCCACAAAAGTGATATGTTTTGATATGAGAATTGGAATGAGCACTATTCCGTTAAATCATCACACGGAATAAGCTCAAGCAACTGAACGTTTTATGTAAAAGGAATGTATCTTATTCATTCAATCGCACTTCATCCGAAGCATGGCAAGGAACCAAGTTGATTTTAAGGTTCAATCGTACATAGCTAGTGAATTCAAATTTTAGATTTGATGAACTTTTAGAGGATGGGGGTGGGTATTATATAAGTCCACGGCTTATACTATTTATTATATAATTATTGTTCATGAAAATTTTCATCTAAATCGGAAGTAATTTCATTACAAGAAATCCCCGTCGTCTGAAGGTTAAAACCAGGGCTACGACTTTTGCGAATCCGGATCTCCGCAGTCCTCTGAGAGATATCATTCATTCGAGACATTCATTTTTTGGAAAGAGTTTTTGGGCAAGGTCTTGAATCCATGATATTTCCTAGAGTTCCACGGATATATAGATCAAGCAAAGTTCCAACTCTAGATAAAGCATTCGATGTTGTCCCATACGATTAAAGTGCAACACATTCATGATAAAGAGTGTGTAGGGGGTAAGAAAATTGGTCGGATAAGCGTTCCACGAAGTGATAAGTACATGGCTCATGGCACGGTTTCGGCTTTTGTGGATGCAGTTCACGCATATTTTTTGGCTGTGAGCGCAGTCAAGGTACGCCCTTTCCCCATTCAAAAGCTCCTATTCTCATAAGATATTTCCAACGATCCTCATCGCCACCAATCAAGCAATATGATAAAGAATTGTACTCATCGTGACTTGTCAAATCTGCACCACCCGGCAAAACTGTGCGCAAAGTACTAAAACCGTAGGTAAAGCAGTTTCTTTTCGCACACTATGCGGAAAGCACTGCTTTACACATAGTTTTAGTGCTTTACACACCAACTTTACGCAATAGTATTATAAAAAATATGTTGTGACATAAGATACGCGATATACTGTCGATACACAATATCATGAGATGAAATTCTCCTTGGTGTTCGATCGCGTTGTGGATTCAGACTTCGCCCATCGTCTCTCTTTCGTATTAGGAGCTAAACATAAATGATCTCTTTCTAAAAATAGCTTCGCATTGATTATGTCTAGACCTTCTGTACCAGTAAGTTTCACGGGAGGAGCCACGTAGTCAGAAAGGTCTAATTGAACTTGTGGATGGATTCTTCTACGTTTTGTAGGATTTTTCCTAAACTCTTTTGTAATAGCCCATATTTCGTCATCAGTCTTCACAAAAAATTGTGTTGTACCGTACCGATTATTTTCATTTCATCAAATGATTAAATTATTCCTTTTCTCCTGTCTTACGTAAGATTTTGATGTAAATACATCACCATTGGTTTGAGCCCTTTCAAATGTAGTAACTGAATAGTCGTGTGATACATTCAATTCTCTCAGGAGGATCTTGAGTTAATTTGTTCTTCAAAATGTAGTGAGGCTGTACCATTTTCAGCGTTTTCACAATCTCCATATCTACTTTGTTCGGTCCATGCTCAAGGCCATATCGGAGCCGAGCAACTATCCGCCGTACGGAATGCTTTCTCAGATTCCTCAAATTCCTTAGCAATTTGGATCAAAAGAGGAGTAGACGCATGTAGATTTGAGTATGTAGAACCTTCGCCTTTTCATCCTTTGGCCCGGAGAACGTTATGATCCATATACATCTAAAATTATAGTTGCACCATGTATACAAACGCCCATGCGTTCCCATTTTTCTTGGACATCTTAGCGATCTGGACCACAAGAGGAGAAGACGATTTTAGATTCAAGTCTAAAGAATCCTTATCAACTTTTATCCTGTCCCAAGTCACTGAAGGATTCGAAAATAGTAGGAACCGCTGTCTGTGCGGCGGCTGCATGATTACGACATGGCCTTAAAATAGCTCAACCATCATCGAAGAAAAATGCCGACGGAGCCCATAATGGTCCCCACTCTTCCACACAATCAGTTGTATGGCATGCAGTTCGAAGTACATTGATTCTGCACTCGTCTAAGCCATGGAGTTTCGGGATTTCTTCTCCAAAAATATGAAGCGATTTCCTACAAGTATTCAATTCTGCATTCATAATTTCGTCTTGTAAGAGGAGCCTTATGCCCATTGACAAAGTGAGGGAGTGCTGATAATACTCCTTAGGGAGTTTATATTTCAGAATTATAGGGAAGCAGTAAGAAAGTAGATCTCTCAGCTCTGATGCATTCCAGTTTTGAGAATATTTCAAACGTCAGACTTCTCTAGGGAGATACACTCATCTGGGACTTTGGTACCAGCTCCCACTATAGTGATCTTTGATACATTAGTGAACATGATGACTTTGGGGGAGAGAAATTGAGAGATTGGAGCATATAGTATCATTTGAAGGCTGAAAGATTATGGATCAAACTATTCCTAATCTTTCCGTAGACGAGAGTTATTCCTCCAAGAGTTTGTTTATTTTGATGAATTGTTGATGCACATAATTCAGAAAACACAACAACTTTGAGTCATGGTATCCTGTTGCGGTTTCTATTTGCTTTATCAGTCAAAATCCTAGACATGGAATCAGCTGGTTACCGATCATACTTCAAATTCTTCTCATTTTCTACATCATCTCTCGTCGTTGCTATCTTCATCGGCACTTCAATGTATTCTTCTTTGGGTAAAAGCCTAGAATTCAGAGATTGATGGATATTATTCATCAATGTTCAGAAGGAATTCAGCAACTTTTTCTTCCGACACAGAATAAGTGGAATGAAGAGACCATATCAGTATCCATCTCTTATAATCAGAATAGCAACAGCGTAAGGTTTTGAGAAAAGTTTGTTCATCTCAAACTATTACTCCACCCGAATAACAGTAAGACTCTTTAGTACCCATTGCTTGAATGATAATCCTTATTGTTTCAGATACTCTTGGGCGATTCAGTATTTTGTGGCGTTTGCCTTATTGCCATTTCATATTTACCTTCTGAGTGGCGGTGCTATGTGATCAGGATTTACTTTAGACGTATCCATTTCTTGAGCTATGATACTGACTAAAATTCCTACACCGATGCCAACTATACTTCCGATCGTTGTAAAATGAAACATCGAAACCCGGAAGAGGAAGAAGGGTTCGTCTCCAGACACTTTTACTGGCGTTACAGGTTGCGTCGTGTTAAGAGATAGATCACAGCCTTCAATTGACGTCGGTAGATGTGGGAAACTGATTCGCCCATTCATCTTATGCCATTGAGATCCTACTACTAACCAGATCATGGATATGAGAGAGCAATAACCACCGACTAGTGCACCTTTCTTGCCTACCCAAGGGATCAGCATTCCCAGAACAAACAATGTTGTCAAAGGAGCATCTAGCATACTGCTTATGATATTGATTATGTCGATTATCGTCCCTAATCTTTCCAAAATCATAACGAGAGCCACCGAACAGACACCAATCAGGACCACAGTCACCTGTTCTTAGAGAAGAGTGATTCCAAGTGTTAATAAGGATTATGAAATTGAATGGAGTTCTCAAGTTACTCAGTGCTCAATCTATTGATGAATGGAAAGTAGAGAAAATATGGAACATTCGAATTTGATGTGGACTTTTCAGATCGGGTGTTGACGAAAACCAGATAAAATTTTACGTGGGTTTCTTTGTGGATTCAGGTATGGAATTTCATGTAGCATTGTTTGTACGTTTCTCAAAGATTCACATATGGACATTCTTAAATGGAAAACGTAAGGATCCAGATAAGGATTTCAAACCTGGTCAAGAGATCAAGTACTAGAGTCATAAAAGCAGCAGAATACTCGGCAGAATATGATGAAGATAATGGCCAGAAGAATGAATTCCAGAGTCTTTTTGGAAGAGCTTCGAATATCACAGATATCCCAATTTTTCTGAAATGAGTGACCTCCTTCATTGTGGACTTTCAATCATAGATACGAACCTTCATAATAAGCGCTGCTCTAGCTTCGTGATTATTACTCTTTGGAAGGTTTTTATCAATGAAGTCATCATAAATCACTCCTGACAGAGTATTTAGGCATGCACTCATTGTTGAAAGCGATGAGCTCACCAAGCCAGACAAGAAAATTCCTGGGATGCCTGGTATATGCCGAGCAATATCCAGAACAAAATATACCAAAGTTTGGTCAGAGCTCTTAACCAACTGAAAATAAGTGATGCATCAAATTTATATGTAATCTTACAAGAGACAGGGATATTATGTTATTGTGTAGTTCTTACGTGGGCTTTGAGAGGATCGCAGTCGTGATATCTACCATACATCGTGAGTCCAATGATGATACATGTATACAATATACACACCCAGCCCAACTTCATCAGCCATACAGATCTGGAATTGAGAATGACAACATTGAAACCTTATCGTAAATCAACTGAGGACGAAGATTCGTTGAATGAAGGCTATGGATTTTCCTTAAATTCTATTCATAGTCTCATTCTAGTGAAAGTAAATTATGACCAAAATTTTGGACTTCAACGCTCAAACAGAAACAGAACGCTCGAACGAAAATAAGATGTAAAATCAGATACATCAGTTCGGAAAATTATGTCTCAGCATCTTGCAATCGTAAGTGAGCGAGAAGATTATGTCATAAGCTGATCTCGGTCCGACTTGGATAGTGGTGGGTATGAAGCTAGATCATGAACTCATATCGCACTCTCTTCATCATTAATAAATTGAATTTCAGCATATTGAGCAGATTCTCACGATGTGTTCAACCGTGTGACTCAAACGTTTGGTTACATACACTTTCATAAGAATAAGACTGTGCATAAGATTTTCGGAAAATCCATGAATCAGCACCTGAAAACCTCTTTTTGTGAGTGCTCAACTTACTTGTTCGCGTCTCTTTCTTTCTCGACAGATAAGCATTTCTGGATGAACTTTTGTCCGCAGCAGAAACGACCAATACTTGATGCTATTGCAGATGATTGTATTGCCCAGAATGTATTGCGCTCGTAGAGGCTTGGATTCATGCTGGAATTCGGCAAAGATACATTTTTCTACTAATGAAGCGGTCTTGCGTTGTTGTTGCAACGGGACGAAGGTAAGAAATTCCATCTTCATTTCTCTTGGAGACGAGAAACGGATGAGTTGCATCCCACTTACAACAACTGTTGTATGATCAGATTTCAATTGCAATAACTGATGAAATGAAGAATGCCGACCAATGTAAGAACAACCATTCAATCTAACCATTCAACTGTCAATTGTTCTCAAGATGGATTGTGATCTTTTACGACTAAGAGAATTTATGACTCTTGAGATTCATGCAGGTTATAACTTATACACGCGATAGGTCGTAATGTACAGAAGCCAAATATAAATCGCATCGAAAGTCGATCAATATTTTATTGGGCAAAACGTGTTTTCCACCGCTTGAGCGATAAGTGTCAATTTCGCAAAATTTCTCGATTCTTGTGCTCACAGAGCCAACATAACCATTGATCCTCAATTCAACGACGAAAAAGTTGATTTCCGCAGCCAGAGCAATTTTCTTCGGCCTGAGCCGATAGCGAATCTCATCTGATTGTCCGGTCTGGCAAAGATAGTTGATGAAATGTACGGATTTGGATTCTCTAGAATATACGCTCAAGAGATAATATTTTGCACTCGGGCGGGTTCGTTCTCAATTCCTCGTAATATTCTAGACCCTTGGCTCAGGACCAAAGAATCACTCGGAATTCGGAAACTACTTCCACTGTTTCTGTATCGAAAACTAGTATCCTAATTCCAATGCATCACATGATTAGCCAGGTCTACAGGGACTAACTGTAACTGTTTCTAAAATATCGACGCTTTGATGGTTTAGATACGAATACAAGTATAGGAGAATTTTTATCAACTCTTGAGAAAACCATGGAAGTTGTAACACCAATTTTCTCTTGAGCTGAATCCTCACGAGCACTTTCTGATTACTCCAATCTCAGGCTTTTTTCCGCCATGAGTCGACCAAGAGGTATTTTTTCGATACAGCAAAGTAATATTAGTCTGCTGAAATTTCCTAGAAAATTATCCACTCACTCGTCTTCCAAGTCCGTAAGGGTCGACAGATCCTATTCCCAAGTTCAAGCGAATGTGTCACACATAGCGATGAACAGTAGGAAGCTCTCAAAGTTATACCAAATACATAAAACTTCGCCTCACGGACTCTCACACACACAACTTTGGCACAACTCGCAGGTCCACACGGGCAGGCTGGGTGTAGCTTTGAGAGTTTTATCAGCGCCATCTAATGGGACCTGAACTTACGAATAGGACAAGGTCACGCTAGACAAATTGGAATTGAGCTGATTCATTCAGAGTTCACAATGAGGAATCTAATCTACCTCATTCTTCTTTTTCCTGATGAATTGCTTTTGGCTTTTGACCTATCAATTGAAATTATTAATTGAAATTTATAAGGAAATTCAAGCCATTATGAATGCATCTAAGAATTGAAGAGATGATTTAAAGTACCCGTTTGGATTTGTCAGAGTTATTACAGATGCTGTTGTTCCCAACATCAGTAAATTATACTTACTCAAAAATTGTTGTTCGATTTCCTGCTTCAGCGATTCTCCACATTTCCGAGATCCCTCCAACTTTGTTGATACCGACTGTCAATATTGTAAAAGTGCCCACGAGAGTGAACATGAATTGGAAGGTATCAGTCCAAATAACAGCTTTGATACCACCCTGCAATGAGAAGTCCTCGATTATTAGATTCCACAGTTTCCAAGTAGAGAGTCCTGCTCTTTAAAATCTTACATACCATACTTGTGTAAGTTATGCATACGAGCGTAAGTAAGGGTGTTATTGTATGAACACTTAATTTGGTAACCTGAGAGAAAGCCAGAGCGGGGACATAGATAATAACTGATATGTAAGCGAGTAGACCAATCATGTACACCACTGATGATAGTCGACGAACATCCTTTGAGAATCTGAGCTCTAAATATTCATTTGAACTAGATAACTGCAGTTTGAAGAATACTGGTAAGAATAGATAGGTTGACATGAGGCCAAGGATAACCGATGATACTGGGCCGCATGCAAATGTTGTCCCGTACAAATATGTTTCTGTTGGTATCCCCAAGAATGTTATGCCTGATAACATACTAAAGAATAGATAGAATCAATACAGAATTACTCTGATTCTTAACATTAATTGGTAAAATTGTGCATGGAACAATTCTCTTTCACCAGGAGTATCACATCATCGAATTGCGGTTCCCGTCAAAAGCGCGCGATAAGTAACCTACGATCATTTATATACTCGAAAGCAATCTAAGCTGTATCTAACCGCAATAACTATGAGGAAGTAATCTTGTACTTTCTTCAAATCTTTAGATTTGCATGTATGATATTCTCGTGATCGACAAGGTAATTCGTGACAGCAACGAAACCCTCCGGAGAAATGTTTGGAAGAGATGTTTATGGAACTGGGATCATATAAATAAATATTTTTGATCGCTGTTCATATTTATGAAACTGACCAAGGATAAACATGCAACAGAGTGTATGTGTGAGTACGAGTGATTCAATTCCAAATAGGAGTAGACGAGTAGATGCGTGCCATAGTGAATATAAACGCAATGACATTGGAAACACCTTCTTGACTATTTGTAATCACTATAAATGGAATGGTATCTTGATGGCTCATGTGTGAAAGACACTCTCTGCAGTCCAGAAAGGTCCATTTGATGATTATGATGATCGATATGAATCTCTTTTGATCTCTAATTCATGAGGCAAAAATTATTCTCTCGGCAAATAGCAGAGATTGTGCAGATATACCCATTATCACCATGTATGTACTCTTTGCGCATCAAACGTACTAGACGGCATCATTCAATCATACTAGCTGAAAATTATCACAAAGAAATTCCATCCAGATTATCCAATGGCGAATTTTGAGTACCGAAATACGGAAATTCAGACGGAAATATTTTGAACGATCTTTGAATGAAAAGTCCTGGAATAAAAAGTGTAGAAAACTTCGGCGCAAATTACTTGACTGGATACAAAGATCAGTAATATCGTTCAGTAACAGTTTGTGTTTACATGAAAATCTATTATTATCAGGAAGAGAGTGATGAATGGAGGTTATCAGGTCTTCTCATCATCGATAAGGCCAGGAAAAGATGTCTGGTGTATCGTGATCGTGATAATACTTTGAGAGAGTCAATGCACCATTTATCGAAACTGATTGTTTCGATGGAACCGACTGAGTTCTTTGCAATTTGAGAGATCTCGGATCATTTGAGCCTTTCTGAATACATTCTCTTCTCCAAAATTAGGATTGAGTATCCAAAGTTCCAGGTAAGATTATGAAAGACGTATATTCGGATAGCGATGCCCCAATACATATTCATGAACATGGGATGTAACCCACATCAAAGTATAAAAATCGTCTGAGGTGTCTTTGCCGGTGATAGAGATTTTCGATAAGAACTTGCATGTTTCACAATCTCAAGTTTGGAGGGTTGTAGAGGTATGCTTTAGTGAGTAATATTCTCTCCGGGATTGGTCGGCACGTCGAATAATGAACATGTATCGCTTACGTGTGTCGTGTATGAGTCCTATAACCCATAACTCATAACCCATAGGCCATAACCCATAGTGTTCGAGATCTCATTCGGGGAATCGTTATAAATCATCAATTGTGTAGACATACATCGCACAAGATCCTAATTGCAGTAAAGTACCTTCTCGATATAGGACTGACGTGGAAATATTGTGCCTCTAAGAGACGGATTATGATAAGAGATTAATCTACTAATTGTCTCTTGCAGGAGAATACACGCCTGTTGTGCTACTTTTTGATAATAAGCCGTCTGTGCTCTGATGAGTGCTTTCACGATGTATTGAAAAGTGCTTATCTTCGTCGTTTCGATAAGATGAGTTGATTGAAATCTCGGCGCATGAGTTTCATTCTTTTCTTTTGGCATCTCATTCGATCCACACGAATACTTTAGAAATAATCGATAGCAAGAAAAATCAGACGAAAGATGAGATATGCTACTCCTGGGGGAAATCCACCCATTCAATTTTGACGGTACAGTTCAATCGACACGAGATGATCTACTAGCTCATCATAGAAAAAGTGCGTTTGGGTGAAAAATTAGATTTCTTTTAAAAAGTATCAAAGTCTCGCAACATTTGATACGATTTCTCTGGATCCAGGACCGAGAACAGATGTTTTCATCTTTTTCTAACATGAAAGAGGAGAACTATGAAAAGCTAGTTCTCGGAAGGGACGAGCTTGCTTCGTGAAACATTTTCCTGACTCTCTCTTGATCTGTCAACTTAGGCGTCCAAAATATTGGAAACTTTCCCACGAGGTAATTCCAGAATATTGGTCTGTTTGAAGGCTAATCGAGCTATTCCATACTCATTGAGGGTACTTGCATTCCAATATATGAAATGTCATCTGCAGTTTCAACGACTTCTGACTCTGTGAGGACATTCCCATGGACGTTATTCTGACTTGCATGCGGATTTTGCCACTTCACTGGGCT
Source organism: Eretmocerus eremicus (assembly GCA_030522705.1). NCBI lineage: Eukaryota > Metazoa > Arthropoda > Insecta > Hymenoptera > Aphelinidae > Eretmocerus > Eretmocerus eremicus. Next base: position 1,583 of record JAPYYZ010005506.1, on the reverse strand, counting down.
TCGTTGTGTTGCAATGGGGGATTCATCCGAAGCCTTGAATAACTGTCGTATTTCTCATTCTGTATCTCAATTCTTCTGTATAAATCAATATACAAACATCAAAAATACCATGGTAGAATCAGAGATTCGGCTGGAACACAATCCGATATTTCGCACACTCGTACCAAATGTCTTTCCAAGATTGATAATGTGACATGCCAAATTTTTTCCTGTAACTTGCATGTGGTTGATTTGCTCGAGACTGTACAATGGGCTGACCAGGTCTGACAATCATTGAAAATAGGAGAAATGTCTTAGCTTAGCACTTTTTCCTAGCGTGATCTATCAAAAAGTATGTAACATATCACTTTGGGCCGCAGAAGTTCATCTGCTATTGACTCCAGGTGACCAGGAGTAGTCAGAATATCCGTATTGTTACAAAAAAGAAACAGGTTATGGAAATGATGTCTGTGAGGTGGCTCATTAGCTATTAGATGCTGCGCAATGGAAAAATTCAACAAGATTTTTTCCTGGTTCATCTTATATTATGAAAAAGTGAATCCATATTCGGAAGATTTCATTTATGACCAGTAAAAAATTTGTGGTCAGTTCTTATAATGATTTTCTGTAGGTACACCTAGGAATTACAAATAAAAAATTATCCTCGCGTATGCTAGTGATGATGGATCGGCTTTCTCGGGAATAGGATACTTTTTTATGATGGAGTTTGACAGGAAAGAATTTTCTTGGATATCTTCATCAACTATTGAGCCGGAGTACAAACATCATCTCCAAAAACAATTTTTCAGCAACAATACGAATAATACGCTAATTATGATCATCTGGAGCCGAGAGAAGAGAAGTTTTTCTTGCCTAAAGCAATGTGCCACATACTTTTCAATATTTTACACTGTGGAAGAATGCTTGGCTAGAAATATCTTTCCACTTCCAACCATTACCAGGCCTGGACATTCCATCTCGCAGTTTCAAGAGAATCGACCATGTATGTATCCTTGTATGTATGTATGTATCCTTACTGTCCTCATCGCATCAACGAGACCCGAGTGGGAACTGCATTGGAATCTTTTTTGGATGATGATGATGCACCCTGCCTACTTAACTGTGAACCCCATTTGTAACAATGAAACCTCCATACACCGCGCCACAGTGCAGGACTCCCTATTATTCTTGTGGAAACATCAAACGGAACATATTTCAATCAGTCTTTGTATGATGATAAAGATCTTAAACAGGAATAGTGTGAAGAAAATACATTTGATTCATGTGAATGTGCATAATGACGAAGAAAGTTTATTGGAACAAATCTTTGATGATGATTTTGGCAAGTCGGATGAGCTAATGTACTCTTCATACTCCATTCGAAACTAATCAATTAGCAAACTGTTGCATTGAGTAGGCCCTATGAGAATAGTACATTGTGTAACGAGTGAGGAATAGTTGCCGATTGCGCACGAGGGCGCGTTGGCGCTCGAGCGTAGCGAGAAAGCCATGCGAAGCCCGAGTGCCCAATCGGCAACTTAACCTCACACGTTGCACACTCTACTTTTTATCACAAGGGGCGAGGAATCTCCCATAGCAACGTT
>JAPYYZ010005505.1:0-10433 GCA_030522705.1 Eretmocerus eremicus | reverse complement strand
CTATTTTGATTTATTTAGTGCGTATTGAATTCTTGGGGTTGATCCTTAAGCGGATTGAGCTACTGAATCTGAATTCGTTTCCAGAGTTGCCCTGTCATGTCACGTTTTTAAGTAAATAATCGATACGAACTGCAAGCTTGAAAAAACGTTTATTTCGTTATATTTGAGACTTTTCTACGTAGTGGTAAGAGTTATCTCGTTCATTTTGTTGGGTCTCACATATAATCGAAGGAACGGTCCACTGGATTGGATTATTTTGGTCAAGTCAGCGAAAATGATTTCGAGATACCACGATGTGGAAAACAGTAAAATTTTCCGAAAAGGTGGAGTGGCTTGGGCCTCACTGTACCTTATCTTTGTAGTTAATAAGTTGACTTATCAGGTGACGGTATGGGTCATATATTATCGATTTCAAATACTTCATCCTGATCTTTATCGCGAATGTTTGTACCTGATCGAATCGGGTTTCTCCGAGTAGAATTTATTAGCAATACTAAATTAAAAATCTATCATTCATGGATCAATGGGTTCAAAATTCGAACACCTACATCGTAAAAACTGGAAGTTTTGTACAGGGCAGATCGAATTTTAAAAGATCTCATCAGGGGTCGAAATTCTTTGATCCATCGGCTGCCATATTGAATATTTAAATCGTCTCTCCATCTCAATTCAATTAATGCAAATTGAAAATTTAATTTGGAACTAAATTTGATATATATATGTGCTCGCGCGGAAATTCAAATTTTGTTATTCACAGAATCAATTCAATATATTTATATGAAAATTTAATTACCAAACTTCTAATTGAGTTTGCGATACAAAATCTATTTTTGCGTCAAATTCTCTCAGGTGTCTCTTGAATTTGCAGAAATTTTAAGCGACCATTATTGTGTCTCCAGCTTCGATCGGGTAATATGAATCTTTCAGCTCGCTCATTTCTAAGATCCAGTAGCCTCTGATCGAAAAGATTATAATGACCGGTAGTTACTTACAATGGTACTCGCAAAATGCCACTTTCTGACTAACGGCGATGGTGAGTTATAAATTATAGATTATTGAAAGCATATAATCATCAGGTAAATTCATACGTCATGTTCGAACATTAGTTCTAATACGGTAAATCAGTAAGGTCATATTATCGGTTCTGAAACGCAAAAACAGCTGACTCTAGATCAATGCTTTTGGGGGAAAGAATCCGTCTTACGGTTTAACTTTTCGAATGGACTAAAAGTTTCGACGACTTTTACACTCAGATTTCATTTAATGCCATCATATGGTTCGGAAAAAATTGTTAAGGAACACGCTGGACATCGTTTAGTGAAAAAACTGGGTGTCCAGGGAACTAACATAAAAACTCATCAAAATCACATCATTTGCACATAGGAGCACGTGGCTCGAACACTTTATACACTCTTTTAGGCAATTAAATCTACCGGAATCGATTGCTTTAATTCCTGATTACAAGGAGAAAATATTGACAATTGGATTCTTCTGACCGTCTTGATATGATAGACAGGAGACCGAACAAAATTTGAATGAAAATTGTACACGGGACTCACAATTACCCTAATAAAAATGAGGACTTCGCGAATTGGACTGGAACATTAGTACCGATTGTATCTCAATAAAATGTGCGAGAAAGAATTCCCGTGCAGTGGTTTCGAGCTTTCCTGGCGAAACACGAGGTCATTGAATCTGCAAGTTTCCGCGATATGATACCCCTATAATATGGGACAACATTTCTTATGCGGGTTGTTGAAAAAGTAGGCACGTGGATGATCACGCATGTTTTTTCAACAGTGTAGAGAAATTCTGCACCGAAGCCTGCCGAACTACAATATTTAGACGCCGAAAGAGCTGGAGCACCTCGAGATGCTCCTAAATTCCATTAAATTAGGGTGATCGTTATTTCCTAAGTTTTTCTGATCGTAACGGAAGCCCCCTAAGCTTCTTTTATACGCCGAAAAACTCATTTAGAATTTTTTTTTGGGATTTTTCGGAGGCTTCCTAATAGTGTCCCTACAGGCATCCTGTTTCCCATTTGAATATCATGGGACAATCCGTCTAAGATAGATCTTGGAGATCCATTACGAGCCAAATAAATTACTGGAATATCCGAATATATCGTTTTCCACGCAAAATCCACGCTGAATCCGAATCTGGCCCCAGGTTTGCAGTAAACTGCGTCTTAAGTATCCTAAAAGGCAACACTCAATTATTTCAAGTACTTGCAGTAATTGCTAATAACCCCGCATGCACATGATTTTGGGGTCTTGTGAGCTAGCGCAATCGATAGCCGATGAAATTTCCTCTTAAATCACTCCTTGCACAAGTCAATTTGGTGTATTCACGATGAAAATATAAGTATTTGGAGAAAAACAGAGAAATATGTTAGGTCTGAAGATGATTATATCTGACTCAGCACCTCATACTTCAAACTGCTATATGACACTTCAAACCTGGCTAGTTTCTTCTCATTTCACGGAATAGCTCTATTTTCAAAGTAAATCCACCAAATCGACTTCTATAAGGGGTCATTTGAAAGAAAATTTCATCAGCTATTCATTGCACTAGGTGACAAGACCCCAAAGTCATGCCGAGAATCATGCGCAAGTGCTTAAAATAATCGAAAATTGCAATTTGGAGTACTTGGTACGCGATTGGTACTTGGTAAGCAAGTACCAATTGCATGGAGTAATTTGGTATTGCAAATCTGAGGCTGGATTCGAATTCAGCGTGAAATTTTGCATGAGAAATGACATCTTTGGATATTTCAGTAGCTTATTTGGCTCGTAACGGGCCTGTAAGATTCATTGTCCTATTTTAGACGGGTTGTCTCATGTTATCCAAATGGGGAAATGGGTATCTGCAGGGGCACTTTTAAGAAGCCTTCAAAAAGTCTCAAAAAAATTTCCAAATTAATTTTTTGGCATATGAAAGAGATTAGGGCACCCGTAAAGATCAGAAAAATTTGGGAAGTAACGGCCACGGTATACATGAAGCAACTAGGTATAAGCATTTGAGCCTGATAGACCTTGTTTCTGAAAATTTGCAGCATGTAAAATTTTGCCATGGCTATTTATGTGGAGAAAAATGATTTTGGAAACAGTGCGCGGAAACCGCCTACTTTTTATCTGGGCCCGAATTGCAAGATTGACGTTTTCACAACCGTGAAAATGAGCGAATGTCGAGAAAAATAGTCCAGATTCCTTGCTGGCATAGGTAGAACTGGGCGCAATGGATTAATTAATACCGTTAAGCTGACATAGGCCATAAGGATTTTTCAACATAAATCTGAGATGAAAGAACTCTAGACGGATGGTTTACTTATCTGTGAGCAATGGAATAGATCAACAGCGAGAATCGACTTTTATGAGCAGTTATTCTTGAATTAATGGTGCACTCAAGAACAATGGTGATGGTTTGTTTGATCAATTTAATATTCATAATTATTACCTTGACATTAGCAGCCTTATCAAGAATAGATTTTGCCATCCTTGTCATCAAACTATTATCACGATAATTCAAACAAGCTATGAGATGCAGTAAGGTCCGCCCATTCATGTCTTTTACGTCTATCTTGAATCCATGGTCTAGAAGTATCTGTAAAATCTTTTCACTTCCAAACTTGATGGCCATTTGCAAAGGGGTAACCCCATCAAGTTTCAAATCAACAAAAGAAAATCCTATTCCTAACAGATGTTTGATGAGATTCTCATCATCAGCTGCAACTGCTAAGTGTAGCAGATTCCTAGCTTTTTCACCTTCAACATGAAGATTAGAATGAATGAACTTCAAATTGAATGACTCCCCTGGTTCTATACTATAGTCATTTGAATCCATCTCATTTTGGAAGAGATCTAAATCCATGATCATCTCACTTGTTTGTACATGAAATTGATTTTCACTCTTCTGGAAAAGAAAGAAAATTACTTAGTCAGAAAAAAGCTGGAAAATTACTGTTGCAGGAACTGATTCAATTTTTCAAAACCCAAAGACCAGGGTTCCTTGCAAACTTGAAAACATTCAATGAGTGGATCAATTCTTTGACAGAAACTCTCATTTGTGAAGATCTTCCAAAGTTTCTTATCTGGAAAAGGTTGTAAATTCTTTAGATACAGATTTAATTAAATGTACAAAAAAAGTGGTGGAACCGTTTGTACTCAGTTTCAACACATCGTCATCATTCTTGACCTGACGTAGTGGTGGGGGAAAGCAGGAATGATATTACTCTACTAAGCAAATAAATCATACAAATGAAGTGCCATGGAGAAATTCAAATATGAAAAACTTTGAAGAATTAGTACTGTAGAGTGATAGTATCTTCTCCTCATGAGAGTCCATCTTGAGCGATAGAAATGCAAAAAAGTTAACCATACAAAGGCTTTGTTGGCTCAGATGGAAATTTTGTACTGACTTACCTACGTCAATGATCACAATAATATCTATCACTCGAACCATTATCACCGGTTTGATATAAAAAAGGTTCATTTAATGATCATCCAGAGTCTTGAGATTCTAGTCCGCAAGTTCATCACAAGAAGTTTTGTCACATTTCAAGTCTATGGCATCAACTCTGCTAGCTCTTCATGTTGAAAATCAATAATTCATCTCACTTTTGATGAAGGTATCAGAGTGCTAGGATTTTATTGATAAACATGGCTTTCAGTTTCCATTTCCTATTCATTCTTCACTCAATGCTCACAACGATCAACGGAGGCAGGTGCATTAAAACACATTTTTTATTTACGTGTTTTGCTGACGCGCAGATTATCACGTCCGCGAGTAAATGATTCAGTGGTCGATACGGATTCGATGACAACTGCAGACGACACTAGCAGAATGCATTAGCAAGCTCACATGTGGAGATCAGATCACATCTGGTCAACTGCTGGACAGTCGAGATTTGCAGCTAGGTTCATACTGTTGACTGCATCAAAATTACAAATGAAATTTTCTTTCAATTGCTCTTGCTTCGTATTTTGATCGATGAATTAGAAAGAAAAATGTTCAACTGTTAACACTTGATTTAATAAAATTAGATAGGAGAGTGATTTGAGAGCACAAAAGTTGAACTTAACATAAACGCATTGTAGAAGTATATGTTGGATCCTAAATTTATTTCATAACATAAAACTGAACTAGACAGGATATTATATCTCAAAATATGTCTGGAGAAAAAGGTGCTCAGAGTGGATTCCAACCGGTACGCTCAATTTATCCATAATTTTTCAAATCGGATGCTGAACGAGGTTATGTTCATGATGATTTGTTCCAGGATTCCGATGTACACATTTCCTTTGAGGATCAACAAAAGATAAATAAGTTTGCTAGACAAAATGCCAAGATGGAAGATTTTAAAGATGAACTGAAGTGCAAAAAGGTAAAGTACTATTACAGAGTGAATTACCATATATGGAGTTGTAATGAGAGATGCTACTATGCTCATAGTAGTCATGGAATCAAAACTATTTTCAGTATGAATGCAAGAGTTTCTTCATTTTTACAGAATGAATTACAAAATCTTGCTGATGCATGTGGTGAACTGGAATTGTTTGACGATGATGCAAAAATACCTTTTCACATAGGAGAGGTATTTATAAGTCAAAACCTATCAAAAACCATGGTAAATATTTCTTCTTTGTAAGGTATAGTTGAAGGTCCATGAATGATTGTAAAACCCAATATTTCTATACAGGAATGTTTGGAAGAGACTAAGGTGAAGAAAGAAAAGGAAATTGTTGAGTTGGAAGCAAAATGTGAAAATTTGAGGGGTGAAATGAGTGATCTGAAAGCCCAGTTATATGCTAAATTTGGAAATCACATAAATTTGGAAGCTGATGATTAATCACAAATATCACGCCAAAATTTTGTAAGCCACTTTTTGTAGTACTTTAATGTAACATAATTCATAAATCAACACAAACTCATCTATCCATGTATAAAAAACTCTATCATTACTTTTTTTCATAATATAAATACAATGAATGGCTGAACAATAATTTGAGTATTCTAGTTTTAGGGGCTAACTTTCAAACACTAGTACCAGCTTTGAAGTTTGAATTCAAGTTTTGTGTTGGTAAGCTTAGATCTACTCTTCCAAGATGGCACAGCTCAATATTTGTCTGGAAATGAAATAATAATGTTCATAAGATTGCGTTTTTACCTAGACTATCTTAGATTTCTTTTAATATAATATTTCAAAGCTCCAAGAGTTTTGCGGATTTAAAATGTAAAATGATTTAGACAATGATAATGTTGGATATTTTCTATGTAACCTTGGAATACACTGAGAGTTTCCAAGTTTGAACAGTTTCCAGCTATCCAAAACGGCCTCAAAACCAACATTAGAAATTTGATGAGATGGAATTCATTATCGTTAAAGGGACCATGGACTGATATTCTTCAGAACTATCCATGATGTTGTTAATGAGATAGTAATATATGAAATATTTGGTAAAGGCTCAATATCCATGACTCAATATGTTGTTTCTATCATGAACATGGGTCTTGAAAGATTGAACATGGACTCTCACGTCCTAGGGTCTATATCAAATTGTTAACTTACTCATCCACTGGGCGACAATTCCCGGCTTACAAGAAATAATTTAGCAACGTGCTTTGGCTTTTGTGCGACCCTTCATTTTTCTGCGAGAAAAGATTGATCACTCTGGCGCCGATGTTGGTACGTGAGTGGAGCAACTATTCGGCTATCTTTACTGATATAATACTCATTAAAATCCAATCGAACGCTCAGCAACTGTAGTGAAACATCTTCTGCTGATGCAAGCATGAGAAGAAACTTTTTAACCCGATCCTATTGGAAAAGAAACACGATTCCGTTATTTACTTGACAAATGCTTAATCAATATTATCTTGGAAATGTGGAAAATCAGATTTGACCTGATATGTTCTTGACAACAGTTTCAGCTTCATTGACAAAGTATTGAGGTACTTCAGAAAAGCATTCCTCCTCTCAACATCCTCAGCATCTTGACTTTTTGAACGGCCCCATTGTAATTGATTCTCACTATCCTTTGCAATGAATTTTTCAGTGTTCAATCTGGCCTCATACTCTGCAGTTGCTCGAGCGAGAAAAGTCTCTTCAAGAGATTGAAGTTCTAAGATCGGTCCGTATACGGATCGGAGATGATTCATCAATTCCTGCAGAAATTGAACCAAAATACTGACTTGCACAAAGATAATGTCGAGCTCATGAAACTTACTTGAGATTGCTCATCAAGAAGTGTTCCTTTCCTCACAGATCCAATGAAATTGGTATGAGCTATGATGATATCATCAAGTGATGATGCTTGACTTAAATGTCTTGCAAAAACATCCCACGAGCACTCAATTACCTGTGAATAACATTTGAGATTGGATTTATGATAGAAGTGAAGATGTGAATGTCGAAGCCAGTTGATTGTACCTCAAACAGAAAGTAGTATTGCATTTGATGGACAAGATGCACCATGCTACTTGTGATAAGATGGATAAGTTTTTGTATGGGCAATATTTCCGGCATTTTTCTGAACATTTTTGCAGATGTTATTTGCTGTGCCCAGATGGCAGATAGGATCGTTTCCATGCGTTTTGCTCGCCAGAGAGAGAAGAACACTGCTTGGTATGTTTGGCGACTTGGTTCCAGGATCTAGAATTGTCATTAAAAATAATTCTCAAATTTGCATTAAGCAGTCAATATTTCGAGTCATTGGATATCTTACAGTTCCTATTGGTCCATCCACATTATAATCCAGAGCAAAAACATCCCAACCAGTTTCATTCTCCGATGGCGTCAATAGTCTAACATCTAATCTTTTTTGAACATCCAACTCATCTAGTTTAGTACTCGTTGCTCTAATAGCCGTTTCCAAGATTGAGGAAATGTTGTGAGGATATAAAGAGTTTGCTGGTTTTGCTAACTCTGGCCTACAAGAAGTAACAGTTTGAAATTGAGTTCATTAACATAGTGGAATATGAAGATCTTTTGAAAGGTTCTCTTGAATAAATCACAAAATAGATTGACCAACTTGAAAATATTTGAATAAGCTAATGATGGTACTTACTCTAACAGGTGCATCAGATGTTGAACAAAGTGCCCCTGACCTAATAATAGATATCCTTTGATGCCTTGTAAGTGATCCATCAAATGATACTGTTTTGTAAGAATATCAACAACTCTGGTTGATGTTTCTTTATAAGCAGCATCCATCATTGTTTGAAGTGGGCCATCTGGATCCATATCAAAAAATGCCTCCACTATATAATGAAAAGAAATTATTAAATTTACATCAAATGTATCCATTCATTAAGCACTGCATGTGGATAATACATTGGAAAACTGCTGATTTTTAGATCTGAGTTAGGCTCTGGATAGGAATTTGAGACGGCGATTTATGTCAGTCTTTGATCATTACCTCCAATTTTATCTGAAGAGTCGTGTAGCATATCAGCTTGTCGACCTTGTAAAGGAGAAAAGTCTTTGCAAACTTCTCTTAAAAAATTGATACTCTTGCCTGTACCTAAAATTTTCTTAGCTTGTGATCTACTAATAAATGAAGGTACCATTGAATCTCTAACTTGATATTTTTCATGCCACATTCTTTCTCCTGCAACTTCTGCACATGATTCAATAAAGAATTCTTTATTGGGATCATCCAATTCACCATCTGTTATCCACCTCAAGAGCATGTTGTAGAGTGGTTCCGAGACACTCTCCAAAATTCTTTTAATGAGTTTCTTCACTCTAGGATCACCATGGTGGCTGAATTCATAAATTGCTGAAGCAAGAGCTCCTCCATTCTGACCAACACAGGTCCTCACTATACTGGCAAGCCATTTCAGGCTTTCAAGAGGATCATAAGCCCACAGATGAAGATGAGACAAGGTCACTCGATCCAATCCTAATGGATCTTTTGCTCGATTGACCTCTTCTTGAGCATTTGCTATGAATCTGTAATATTCAGATAGCTCTCTGTGAAGTGCAGCAACAAAACTATCTGCTACCCTACCATTGCAACCACTAGACATTCTTCCCAATCCTTTTTGAATCATATTATACAAATAACCAAGTTCACTGAGCCTCAAAACAGCTTGTCTTTGTGGTCGGCTGATTCGCACTGTTGGATCTATTTGGAATCCATAATTTGAATCAAGCTTCAAGACTTTCCCTTCAATACCTTGGAAAGAATAGATGAGATCCTGAACCAGTACATCCTCTGAAATACAATCTTCATCGTAAATTCTGGCTGGGGTCATTGGCAGGCCTACCATGTTTGATTCTGATGGTGAAAATGGGACAACTTGTGCATGAGATGTGTGTGATGCCTGCATAGAATATCCTGCAAAAATTGAGCAAGGAGATTGATATCATCATTCATTCACTGCGATGCTAGGGTACGGTTCATTACAATTCTTACCACTGCTTGATGCATTTGGAATGTTCAATCCCAATCTCATTTCCGGAAATAAAAAGTTATCGTCATGCACCTTCTCATTTGACTGACTCATATGGAGTAGGAAACTCAATATTCCTAAACGGTTGCGTAGATCCTATAAAATTATGAAAAAAACTTTTTTACAAAATGACCAGATTAATGACTTACAATTCTTTGAAAACTGACCCCATCCTTCAAGTTATTGTGCAATTCATCAAAAAGAGTTGAATCTTGTGTGGACAGCTTGCTCTTGATTTGATTGGCAATGATTGTTTCATCTTCTCTGGAGGTCTCAACACCATGGGTGGAAGACAATAAGCCCAATGAAAATCGTGTACACCGTTGAATAATTTCTGCAACCAACCGACAACGGCCATCGTTTGGTTATTAATAAACTTTAAATAGAAGTTGGAACGTTTGGAAATTGTTGATAACCTTACCGGGTTTTTGTTCCCCACACACAGAGGCCACAAGTTTCTGCAAGAGATCACTGACATTTTCTGATTCTGCAGCACTCATTTTCTTCATCCTCCAAAGAAAAATCCTCTTGTCATTTAAACATTTTCCTAAAACCTGCTTACTATCAGTCAGATGTGTGGGTGGCTGATCCAAAAGCAAGCAACAACAACAATACAAAAAGTTGACACGGTCACACCTTCGCGCTCAAAAAATGCTCAAGGAGTAAATCGAATCGATCTGGAATCTGCTAACTTCATGATAGACATAGGATGCCACAGGTTCGGTTAGGAGAACCGAACGCATAGCCGTAGTGGTAATTTTGTTCAGCGGCTAATTATTCTCAAGTTATTATCGTTTTCCCATAAGAAATTATAATTTCTTCATAAATGTGATCCTGTTAGAGAGTACGTAATCATCAGAATCTCATTGCGGTGTATCATTTGATCCTCACAGCCTTACTGCAAATGCATGTTGAAGAGGAAAGATTAGAGAGTAACCGCTGATGCAAGGTAGTGCGCAGTGGTTTTGAGTCTATCA
>JAPYYZ010005504.1:0-11940 GCA_030522705.1 Eretmocerus eremicus | reverse complement strand
AGAATTGGAACTGCTCGTTTCTTCGAATGTGAATGAAATCTCTGATCTTCGTTTCTTTATATGGAAAAATAGCTGAGGAACATATAACAATTAAGGTTTTTTGAAGCTCGTAGAAGTTCGAACTCTGTCTCACCTTAATATTCTCCAACATACCTTGGGCCATTTTGAAGCTTATTTCAAAACCATTGGAATGAGTCAAGACACATAGAATTCCAACAGAGTAGAGGCAAGCTATATCGTTTTGACAGAACTACGGTGGCGCCTACTCGCCAACATGTTGCGAGGCGATGCGAGCGTTGCGAGGCGACGCGAGGCGATGCGAAGCGATGCGAAGCACACGGTGCGAAACAATTGTCATGCGCATGAAAACAAACCAATTGTTTACAATATAGTGGCATGAATCCAGGTTTTTCTTCATAAAGCAATCTTATAGTGGCATGAATCCAGGTTTTTCTTCATAAAGCAATCTTTGTGAATCTGGTCCCATCATCCAAGTAAGTATACATTATAATAGAGCATTAATTGACCAAATCAAACGCACGATTTTCCAAAATCTACTATCTCGGGATAATTGACCCCATAACGAGGGGATCAACAGGCGCCTTTGAGGGGCGCCTATGCCGCTCTATAGCTCGTGGAATGAAACTCTACAACAGAATATCATGTCTAAAATTGGAAAGTTTTGCAGTCACAACATTTCTCTAGAATATCATGTCTAAAATTGGAAAGTTTTGCAGTCACAACATTTCTCTATGCATCAAAATCTGAGTATCATGCGTGAGATAGCTATTCTTGAGGGCAAACTTTAAAGTTCCCGCTGCGTATTGGTTATAGCTATAGAAGTGTCCTACATTATCGACATCGAGAGAAGCTGACCAGGTGACGACGCTTCCGGCAGAATCGGAGAATTGGGCAGAATCTTCTTTGTGTAACTATCTCGCGAATCAGTCTCAGGTTCTAATGCAGAGATCAAATTTAGCAAGACATTTATTCAAGCTACAAGGCGTTTGTCTGAAATTTTCGAGTCAGGTTCTAATGCAGAAATCGAATTTAGCAACACATTTATTCAAGCTACAAGGCTTTTGTCTGAAATTTTCGAGTCGTTCAGGCTCCTTGAAGCCCGCTGTGTGGTCACTTGTCTCGAGTTTCTTTCTATAAATCGAACAGATTTTGAAAAGTATGCAATCAATCGGATCAGTTAGCATTTGATCAAAACCAGTTGTTTATGGTTGAATCGTGTTCACAGATAGAGGTTCACAGTGGTCAAGTGAAAGCCGCAGAGCCCTGCAAAAGTGCAAACCGCATTTCTCATCAGTCCACATCGTTGGCTCCGTGCAGACATGAGCTGCAATAAGCTGTAATTCTACATCCGTGGTTGCATCTTGCGATATCTCTCGAGGAGATAATCTGCGACGGCCCTGGGATCCATGCAACTTTTCGCTGCTGTCTCAGACTCCCCATTTCTAACATCTATGAATAGGTGATTATTTCACATATTAATTCTCCTGTAAAAGCTCGTGGTATCAGGTTATGTCCGTTCACACGCGGCTCACAAGCTCTTGTAATCTCTCCAGTTTTGAAACGCTATTTCAATCATTGTGTAATTTTCCCTATTCCAGTCATAATCTTGGAAATCAATCCTATAGTTGGTGTGATGGATGCTTCATGCACATATAGCCAAGTTCCTGTTTTGGTGCCTTTTTATTTTTCCACGGAGTTGTGCTCTCAACTCAATTTTGTTATCCAATATCTCAATGGCATGACGAGTTTAAACAGTGCATCCGTCAAACGAACCACACCCTAGATATTTCTATTTCATTGTTGGCTTACAGAAGCTTGTGTGTAACTGATGCATCTGTGTGTACAGTTTTACCAATTACTCAAGAGGACATTGAAGAGATTAGGCATTCTCTAACAGAGCAGATTAAACATGAATTTAACTCGTGCCTCTTATTGATTATTGGAGTAGACTAACAAGGTGAGTCCAAGAATTCCGAGTGACCAATCTGCATCAACATTTTTTGTAAAGACTCCTACTACCTAGATAATGAAGAATCCAGAGTATCTTTGTCCAATGGGTATTCTGGGCAGAACTATGAAATAATCCAATATCCCATTTTTCATGACTCTTAGGGTATTTTCCTCCTATTCATAATCCAATCCATTTTTTGGTGGTCCCAAGCTAACGCTCTGATCTGTAAAGGTTACAGTGGTACAGCTTCACAACTAGAATACATGTAAAATGATCATTACTTCATTTGAGAGATGATTTTACCAAGTATTGACATGATGCGCTTAGTAGGTAAGTCTCAGAAGTGTGTAATGGTGCAATATTCGTCAAATTCCATTTTTAACTCTATTTCGCCAACTTGGAGCCTATGGGTAGATCTTGTCATTTGAGATCATTCTCTGTGGGTTTGATTTAGTTAGAGTGAAGAATATTCTGGGCATAAAAAGTTTCCAGTAACCTTTACAGGTCAGAGCGTTAGCTTGGATCCACCGAAAAATGAATTGAAGTATGAATGGGAGGAAAATACCCCAACAATCATGAAAAATGGGATAATTGATTATTTTATAGTTCTGTATGGAGTGATTCTTCATATCCTAGGTGGTAAGAGTCTGTAAAAAAATTATGGTGCAGATTGGTCACCCGGTGTTCTTGGTCTCCCCTTGTAAGTAGTATCCTTTATTTCGTTCCATTGAAAAACATTCTGGCTTGCTTAGCCAATAAACTTAAAATATAAAATGTTCAAAGGGTTTTGGATATGCTATGCAAATATTTTGGTGTGAAATGTTTCTTTTGATGATATCGGTATTTGTCTTTTCAGACCAGTCAATCTATTGAGGCCTGTGGTGCACTGCCCCACATTCTGATACCACGCCAAGGTTCGAGCTGGTAGAGGTTTTACCTTGTCAGAACTTGTTGAGCCAGTTGTCTCAACAAGAAGTTTGCGAGGACCATTGGAATTGCTGTTGATCCTAGAAGGCACAACAAATCTGTGGAGTCTTTGCAACAAAATGCTCAGCGCCTAAAAGAATACAAAGCCAAACTGATCCTCTTCCCTCTAAATAAAAAGAAGGTAAGTCTTGACTCAATCTACCATATAGCTTATTAATTTTCTTCCTACGTGATATACCCCGCATCCTGTTCTCCTTCATCAAGTTTTCCTTACTTGCATGCCTGTAAACTAGCAAAATGAAGTCAGTAGTTGCTTGACACAAGTTAGGTACACTCGACGAAGATCACAGAATAAATTTTTTAGTAGATTTGAAATAACTCTGCTCCTGTTCTTCCAAATTTAAAGTAGATTACCTTATTGTCCAGAGTTTGGAGCAAGCTTTGAAATTAGCTAAGTAACGTTGAAATATTTTGAGGGAAATCGAAGTGATAAGCATAACAGAAAAGTGGAGGCAGATAAGGTCTAGTCGCCTTATTATACTATAGTAAAATGCATCTCGTTCGTCGGTCTGTTAGAGGCTGTGGGGAATATTTCTTCCTATGTACACTCGAAGAAATTGATTTTCATGCCCTAAAACATGGCCAAATCTAACATCGTAGCATAATGTACTATTATTGATAGCTCGGTGTTCATTAACCTATTGAGGACAGTGTTCGAAATATTGAATAAAATTAATTCAGAATAATGTTTGATCACTTTTTTAGAATGCATGCGAAGAAAATAAAAAAAAAATGCTTCAAAATTTCTTCTAAGACAAAGAGTATATCTAGCCATGAATGGAGTCCAACTATCCAATCGCGAGAGAGAAAAAAATGGGAAACAAAAATTTTTCAAGGTTTTAAGTTTGATTTTTTTCTTCTACGACGCCACAGACTCGTTTATTCAATACGAATCCATGAACTATGACGCGATTTGCGTTCAACTAAGATCTATTTTAAATTATAAGCTCTTACCTCAAAAACGTATTGATTTGAGTTTTGCTATATTTTGACCAGTGGAAATGATTCTTATTTTTGACTTTGTAACTCATTATGAAGATATCATTCCAGTCGCAAACTTCTCTTCTGCCTTCTGATAGTTCATCACCATCGTGGTATGCACCAAAACCAAAAACACGTGGATTTTACTTCAAAATTCTCAAGTATCTGCGAATCTCAGTCGACGTTTTCTCAATGGATGATGTAATCGCTACATGAAGCTTACATTCATGATTATTGGCATGATATTTTATATAGGATTTCGTTCTAATTCAGCTATTTCCTTGGAACATGTAATCACAGCTCCCGATAGCACAATTCATCAGATGGAGAATTCATGAAGACGCGAATAATCATCGAAAATAAAATGAAATTACTCAGGCGTGACCGACTTCATGAGCTGCAGGGATTATACTATCGAACACTCCGAGATCTCTTACCAAAATACCGTTTTTTCTAGCGTCAAGTAGACAAGCTTGGCCAATGTGCGCCAATCCTGCGAAGGGTTGTGTATTCAATAGTTGAGCAATCGAACCCGCGACAGCGGAAAAAGGGGAGCTTCATGGTACCAGAGTCTAGTGGCGTAAATTCTTCTTTCAGACAGTTCTTTGATTATGTACCGTTTTTTGGACATTTATTTGAAGTTGAATCCGTTTTTTTTTTTCATCGGAAACCTTTCTTTGAATCCCTTGAATTCTGTACGACAAGTGTAATTTGTATAGAATTCTATTTAAACGTATCCATCGTCAATACTTTGAATTTTCAGGAATAGAAATTGAACTAATCTGATAACCGAGCTTACTCACCTCCTATGCCGGTGGTAAATCCTTCATCTTTGCCATTCATGCCGAATCGACGACTAAAAATTAAGATGAAAGTAATTAATTTGATATTATTTGAAACAAAAACCCTGGAGGAGATCTCCCAGAACGACTTCTATGTTGGTTCACTCGGGAAGAAAAAGAAAGAGTTAAGTATCCGAGAGAGACAGATTCCACAGCCTGCTATTGTAAAAGCTACATATCCAGAATGATATGATCAAGCTGGATCAAATTGCAATTCGTATCACTTTCCTCGACTATCCAACGAATTCGTTTAAACGCCGTTTAAACAAGTTTCACCATCTTTTGAATAAAACGGTCAATCTTCATGAAAGTTTGCATATTTGTTTGTCTTACAAAGTTCGGTAAGCGTGCATTTTTCCGCAATTTACTATTTCTTTTTTCTTGAAATATTTGAAGAGTAAAATCGAATTCCTATCCCCCCTTCTCCATGTTGATTTCAGAATTTGGGTGATTGTTGAATGGGTTCACAGACGAACAGATGGTCACCAATTCTTAAAAATTCGATGATTTCTGAAGCGAAGAAAGAATTCGGAAGTTTCAGCTAGCGAAACCCTTAGTGACATTCATTATAAATTGATTCAAAATAGATTAGAACAATGCTTCTAAAAAGTAGAAACAATCTTAGTGCAGTTATAATATATTTGCACCATTCACGGGATTACCCCAAGAGTTTTCTCCGGATCACTTCAAAATTTCACCCAATGATGCATTCTGCCAATACGAAGGTCGGATTGTTTCTACTCTTTCCAAATATTGTTTTTCTATGAGGTAGAGCTTTTTCCCATTGGATTGATATGTGATATCTTACGCCATCACACCAACAACTGCATCATAGTTGCACAGGCTTCTCGAAAATTTGGTGGCAAAATAGTTTCCAAATTTGATCAATGTGTATTCAACTTCAATCGTGTCAGGACCAACTGAAAACTCTTCCAAATAATATGCTGCTCCCGCTTCCTAAATTATATTGATAATTAGTCTGAGAAAAAATTGTGAAAGCTTATTTCAGATTTATATGGGTTCTTCTGGAACAAGCTGAATAATCCAGTTTTCAGGGTGATGCGAGTGTTTGCGGAAAACTTTTTTTTGTAGTATACAATTGAAATATGGCAAGATAAACTCTCTCGGGTCTTATCGGACCTGCAGGCAAGTCTCAAGGCTAAAAAATATTCAGCGTTTGGCTCTTTTTTGGGTTGCATTCAAAATTTCATATCGAGGATTTACGTTGAACTATTTTCAACGAATTCTTCATTTCCTTTGTTAGGGTTTGAGTTATCAAGAAAAAACTTTTCCATTATTATAAAATAGCAGAACCCAGTTGATTCCGAAAGATGATTATTGCGAGTGAGTTGGGTCAAATTTCGGAAATCCTTGCCTTATCCGGTGACCTTTCTTTGGATCACTTGGTTCATCGCTTTGGCAGTATCTTAATCAAGTTTGTGGGTTATTGATAATAAAGTTGCGCGCCGATATATATGTGAATTGAGCTATGAACGTCAACACTCACCTCTGGAATGATTATACCCGCCAGCTGACACCATGAGTGCAATTCGTAGTTTGTTCATAAAATTGGACCAGAAAATATTTTGCAACTTTAACTGAGGGTGACAATAAGAATCTGCGGTATGGAAAACTGCAGAAAGTCACTTCTATCCGACTAGTGATCGCAGCAATCGTTTCGTATCAAGAATTGCTCTTTCTATTCTTTATAGGACCAAGCCCTGAAAACGCTTTTTTTCACGCCTCCTTGTCGGCTCTCGCTCGTGAAAAAACTCTTTTCCGGGCTTTTGTCCTATAAAATACGTCATGTGATAAGTGCGTCCTTTTCCGAACACGTGCTAAACATTTCGTTTTCAGCATTCGTCCGGGAAAAACGCATTTCTGCAACATGACCTATAATGTATTATTAAAGGAAGCAAAATCGAAAAAAGATCTGCAGCAAGGTCCTATTCTCTAACAATCATATACATAAATGTTGGGTGCACTTACCTTCGCACCCTTGGAAGTTCGAATAGAAAGGGGGCTGGAACAACCCTCAATTTTGACTTTTTACTTTTAAAAATCATGACTTCGAGCCAATTCAACCAATTTGGATGATCAAACAGGAAAATCTTTGTCTTTCCAAGACATATCTGATAAAGTTTTTTTCAAAATCCTTGGCGCTGAATTCGAATGTTAAAAGCTATTTTAAAATTTCATGCTGAAAATGGCTGCGAAACATCACTTTTAAGTACTGTATCGAATGGTATTCCTTTGATCGAGATCGGCTCGTGGGCAGTTAGATCCAACTCAATTTTTCGAAAGTTGAAAGTGGACTCGTCCCACTATGGTTTGCAGCCGTCCATATGAACCCGGAAGCATTTTTCAGAAAGGTTATTACGATTCCGAATAGCGACCAAACTATTGATTCGGTTTTTTACAAAGTTGAGATGTAACTATACCGTTCTGGTCCGGAGCCGCCCACATATCGTTGGATCATACGTAAAATGATTGATTTTTGAGTATCAGTTGTAGTACTGTTCAATTTGACACAGAATAATAATATTTTCAGGAATTTCTATTCAAAATTATTTCCTTACTCCCCATACTCGCGAAGAATCATCTTTCCGGAGCATTTATTCATACAAGATGACTCTTGACCATTTCTCATGTGGAAGCTAGCTAAAAATCCGAATTTTGAACAGCCAAAAACTCTCCACTTGAGTAGTTTGAATGCTTCGTCTTCGCTCAAAGTAGCAAGGGGAGACCACAATAACCCATAACCCGTAACCCATTATTCATAAGACCATGGGCTCCGGGTCACCAATGTTTATGATAGTTTGTTTAATCTTGTATCAACTTTTAAATGGAGAATCTACATGATCTCCGTCAAATGGGCCTCGGGTCTGACTATGCGAGCAGAAACTTCAATATTCCCCATATAAGGTTAGCAATACTAATAATTCTGACTGTATCTCCGGACAGCAGATTTATTTGTTATAGAAGTGCTCAAGATTCTTTATATTCTGGGTATCGCGAATCGACAAAAAATTTTGTTGAAGATCGGTTACGCTGAGGTTTTGTTTTTACGAGTGTATACTGAAACTGAAGTTTAACACCCACTTACCTTAAGCATTGTTTGTTCATCAATTTCACCCACATCAGTATTTTTTACGTGATTCGGTTCATTTCGAAGTTCAAGTAAAGACCTACAAAATGATCTAGAGTAAAGTTGAATATGTCGATTTCGAGCCGATCTCAGATTTACTCCAATCAGTCTACGATTCATTTTTATTTACTTTTATTTTTATTTTTATTTACACTATCGTGGCGTCTGTGCACTTTCGCTTCCTCGACGAGAAAGCTTTGTATTCGTGACAACGAAATTCTTGCCCATCCGATCCTTCAAATCCCTTTTTTTCCTCCATTACACCTCCAAGCCATATGAAACAAAGCTTTTCTTTTTTCTCTCGCCAAGATCTATCGACTGTACGTCACAAATTTTATCCACTGCCTTCCATAAAATTACTTCATCGCATTCTTTTAGGTTTTTCCTCCACGCGCGCGCGCGTGTGTGTGTGTGTGTGTGTGTGTGTGTGTGTGTGTGTGTGTGTAGGTGTATTGTTTTCCATCATCCACGATAACTTTCGAACGGTACGGCCGATCCTCTTGAAATTTTAAGGAGTTATAGTGAATCATCAAACTGAGAGCTGACTTCAGTTTGGACGTTTTATAATGGGTACACTTTGATTTTTGCTTTTTTGATCACGAGAGTGTCGTATCTCCAATTTTTTCTCATTACAAAGTATGATATTTCTTCTCTATTAGTATCCAAAAATACGAAGAAGACAATTGCTGTTTATTTCCATGTAATGAAATATTACACTTTTACACACAAAATATCACGCTCGCTTGCTTAAGAATTGACAACTAAGAATGTATGCCAGCTTTATGATGATATTTTGATTCTCCGCTTTGGAGTTTTGAACTACGAAATTAATCAATGATGGCATACTAATATTACAGTGAGCCACCAAGGTGTACAGCCTGCAGTATTTGTATAAGTTGGAGAAAAGTGAGAGAAAATCTGCAGAAAGATAGACGATCTCCTTCTCCAAGTCTTCTTCTTTGACCATCTTGGAATTAGCCTTTGGATCGAGGTTGGCATACAGAGTTTAATAAGAATTTGCTGCAGAACCATACTCGGTGCTCCAGATCTTGCTTACTTGGTCGATATCTACAGGTGATGATGAACTCTGTGATATGTACGAAATGAATATGATCTGTTTGATAATTCAATTGTTGTATTTCAGAAATTCCGTCCCAAGTTCATAACTATCCAAACCAAGTAGATTTCCGTTGAAGTTCTCTCAGTTATCGACGAAAGCTTATCCAATCGAAGGAAGATGTCAGAAAAATATAATGAAGAGAAAATAGAAAAAAGACATATAAGAGTGATCAAGGAGGGTTGTGAACCCAGAAATCTGATGGTAGAAAAAGGGCTCAAGAATGATTTAGTAAAGAAGTCCGTGATAACGCAAAATTTTGGAAAGGGCCGCTTGGTTTTCAAAACGTCTGGCAACATTTTTATCGTAGACGTGAATGATGCAGAGACACATTTCGTCTTACCCGATGGTATAAATGACTTTCATTTCGAACCATTCAATGACGAGGCAGTTGGTGCTGCAAAACGTAGCCGATTTCAAGACATGCTAGACGCATTGAGAAAGAAAAATGATGGAATACGGTCCAGAAAAATGAGCAATGTAAGTGGTCCAATTTCCATTCTCTTGAATCTCTTTGAAAGATTCCAAAGCTGTACACCAATTACGCGAGCCAAAGACATTTAACCTCAATTCTCTGGTCATATGAATTTACTCAACTTATGAGTAAATATGCTTCTGCAGACAAAACGTGCACGATTGACACGACGAATGAGCTGTGAACCAAGTTTTTTTGATGGCCGTTTCGCAATTCCAATTTTTTGATAGCTCCTATAGATAAACTAAACGGGTAATCTTCACCAGACATGGGTATTCGATGATTTTATGTCTGAACTCATTTCTCCTGCAGTTTGGTAGTTTTCACATATCTGGATTATTTGTTATGCTTTAAACAGTGCTCTCTTTCGTGCATGGGTAATTTTTTTGGCAATGTAATTAATGCAGCATCACTTGTTTCTTGCAGGCCTCCGATGGAAAAATTCTCAACAAGAAATGCGCCAAGGAGAATACCTCTCCAAATAAACGTCTCCGCGCTGATGGTTCTCTTGACGATTGCAACACGTTGATACCAGCCAAAAACAGTAGACCAGCCCAAGTGGATTCAAAGAATTGTTTGCATGTACGCAGAGTTATCCATCTTCGGTGCCTGTACAAGAACTACCTTTCCGAAGACTTTCATGTAAAAGGAATCACAACTGTAGAATTGAATGGTAATAAGGACTATAGTATCGAAAGCTTGAAGAAAATATTCCAACAGAAGTTGGTTGAAACAGGCGCTTTGACTCAAGATGATATAACCCCAAATGAATGCATCATACAAATAGGATTCTTGAATGGATCTCCCATTGATTACTATGAGGACGACAAAGGTAACCCTTGCGATTTTTGGACTTTTTCTAAGCGGTATCGTGATAAGCGTCATACTTTGAGGTTGGCGCTTCTCGTAACGAAGATAGCGAGATCCCCAAACCATAGTGATGATGACAGCAATTCCAGTGATAACGAGAGATACCCTCGTAAACCAACCAAGTCAGGGATCACACTTTCCTCGAAAGATCACGGAGGAATGAGTTCCTCGACAGATATTGTAAACTTGATTGATGACGAAGATAACAATTGCTCGGGCAAAACTAGTCGGCCGAAGCAAGTTATCAATAATCATGCCCATCATCAAACTCAAGCAAGCACTCATCGAGATTCTGGCCTATCGACTAATCCAACACTCCCAGCACATGAAGAGTTCGACGATTTTAACCAGGATGATTTCAGTAACTGGAGTCATGAAATAAACAGGAGAGAGGCGCCACCATTTTCAAAATCAATAGTAAAAGAGAGTTCAAGTATTCAGGACTCAAGCGAAAGTACGGATGAACTGAAAGAAGAAAATGTCAACTCGGGCACTTTTTTCTCCAGTGAAGAGAGAGATGTAACACGCTCACGTAAAGTAGATCTTGCTATGTCTAGTTCTAGAGCTTATAAAGGAGTTTCCTCCAAGACTGCAATTTATCTTGATCATAGATCAAATGAATCAGTCGCAAAAAATGAATCTTCATCTCCAAATACTCGTGAAAAAGACAAAGATACGCCCTCGTATGGAAATGAAGAATGTCAGGCTAATTCGGAGATTGAGATGACTAAGTCTCCTTTCTTCGCTAATACTGATTGTGATGACCAAAAAAATGATGACGTGCTTCAATCTGCGTGCAAGCAAAGTTCACAACCTCTTGATCCAAATAATCTTCGGAAGAGTGAGGATGTACGTTGCGCAAAGAAAGTATCTCTACTCGACCAGTTTAAAATTGATGAATCAGAAATTGAAGTGAGTGATGTGAAACTTGGAGGAGGCAGCCAAGGCGTTGTAATGAAAGGGACATTCAAGATGTCACCTGTCGCTATCAAAATAATGTTGAGAGGTAATGTGGATCAATCAAGCAAGAAAGAAATCGCGCTACTGATGAAAGTTCCTCATCCAAACATAGTCCAAATCATGGCTTGGTGTGAGACTCCAACGCAGATATACATCATCACCGAGTATGTTGAAGGCCATAATCTGTGGGACGTGATCATGAAGAAAGATATTCGTCAGTCTTATAATTTTTCGTCAGTTGAGGCGAAAAATCTGGGAGCCCTGCAAATAGCTCGAGCTCTTGCATTTTGTCATTTTCAGAAACCTGAACCCATTGTTCACAGAGACCTCAAGCCTGGGAATATCATGATCAATAGAGCATTGCTCGTGAAAGTCTGTGATTTCGGGTTCGGAAAATGCAAAAGCTTGAGCCAGAGCTTAATTTCAACCTTCCGAGGCCATACCTATGGAACGTACTCATACATGCCTCCGGAAGTGCTCTTGGATGAAAAAGATGGATCGACGCAAGGTGATATGTGGTCTTTTGCGTGTACCTTAGTTGAAATGTACAATGAAGAGTATCTTTGGCGTGAGAAAGGTAATCAATAT
>JAPYYZ010005499.1:0-10128 GCA_030522705.1 Eretmocerus eremicus | reverse complement strand
CCAATTCGAGCCGAGCTCATTCATCACGAGTCACTCCCTCGAAGCGAGACATCTGGGATAAGAATCAGTCTCGCCGTTTGACTTCATCTGCACATTAGTCAGCAAGTAAGTGCTCTACGCAGGAATTATTTTGGTCTAGAACTTTCCCAGGCTCAGGTCCCAGTGGGCGCCCAGTGAGCGCCCACTGGGATCCCA
The DNA here is from genome assembly GCA_030522705.1 of Eretmocerus eremicus. Classification (NCBI taxonomy): domain Eukaryota; kingdom Metazoa; phylum Arthropoda; class Insecta; order Hymenoptera; family Aphelinidae; genus Eretmocerus; species Eretmocerus eremicus. The sequence continues at coordinate 9,933 of JAPYYZ010005499.1, read as the reverse complement.
GTGAATTATTTTCAGCAGGGCCTCTAGGATATCTTCATTTCTCACCGAAACAAGATGATTCCCATAGTTTTGGCCAAATCCGTGATCCACAAGGTTGGTGCTCTACTTGTCAGTACTGTCATACTGTCAGGGATATTCATGATGGAATCCAAATAGATTTGTATGTCAAAGCATGGAATTCCGAATTTGGGGCGTGGGATTCATCAAGAAATCAGCTCAGAATCTGGCAAACCTACGTACCTGCTAACACCAACAGCTACCTCATCTAGTTTGATATTGTCGAGATCATATGCACCGCTAACAACTCCAACTAACCAGTTCTCAGGAGCATGGATATTCTGGGTCAAGAGAGATCTGGTTGGTAGTTTCGTGAATGTGGCACTTGCCCCAAGAATATCGCCATCACTCGTAAAGCGCAGCTTACGTTCGAAAACGAAGCGATAAAAGCTGAAATAAATCATTTAGTCTGAGTCAATAAGTGACTAAGATATCCTATGGAATCTTCAAAATCATCATGCTCGTTCCTTATATTCGCGGTAACATGTTTTTGCTTGTCCTTTACTATGAGAAATGATACTTCGTATACGCCAGGGTCACGGTGGGCCTGAACCAACTTCTAGTACGACCAAAAATTCCATCGTAAGATTGTGGGCTTCATTCGAGAACTCTGATTTTAAGACTCTGGAGACAGAATTTCGTCATCTGGGAGGACACAATCATCCCAATCTTGATCACAAAACTCAAGCCATCTCATTCTTCTTTCGGTTTGATATTCTCCGACGTACGATTGAAAAAAGAAACCCGCGTTCTACGTGGATAATAGAACGCGGTTCTAAGTGGATTATGGGTCTTTCCCGCCAACCTCACATAGGAAAATAGTGAATTGGGGGAAGAATAAAGTGGTATGGATTCATGTGATCTAGATTGGGATGATCATTCAACTCAAATTATCAAATTTTCCTCTGGTCAGTGATTTTTATGTGTATTTCAAGATCCCATCGAAATTCTAGGGGCACTTCTGGGTCAAACTGAAAGTTGGTTAAGGCTTACCGTGAGGGGGGCGGGGGTGGAGGGGGGGGGGGATACTCATACGGCCCTATAATAAGCACAGCCGAGTCAGACCAACCAAGACCAAATTATTGGACTATTAATTGCATATTGATTGTTATTCTATTGTTACAGTCGGAACTTTATTGCACGGAGATACTTGAGGCTGGGTTAGCTTGTCCTGAGACTACCCAACCTTTGATCGATGACGTAGGGTTATCGGGGCCTACTTGGGCGCCTTTATGGATGATTTTTCATTGCTATTAGGAAATCATTTGAGATTTGTTGTATCTTGTTCTCTCGGAGAGCTACAATGGTTGAGATGGCAACCCCGGCGTGCTAACAATCTAGTATGTTGCATTTAGAGGTCAATGTCACTGATTTGTGCGAGGTCAATCGTGTAGAACTAATCACAATTGGTCGTGAGCCTCTCCGAAGATATGTGACATTCGTACTGCATTCATCGCTTTAGCAAGGATCGATCAGAAAATGGAAGCTCGCACTCCTGGGGTACTAATATCCTAATATCTCGCAATAAGAAGTATATGAGTTAATCCCGCGAACCTTCCACTTTTGAGGATCCAGGTAGGAAACCCACGAACCAAGGGCTATACGATCATCGTACAGATGATTTTGAGGAGCAAGAACTATATGAAATCGGGGATCTGCGCCATTTCTGAGCTGACAGGGAGCTCTCCCTATCAATAATAGACTGAAGTCATGATTTTCAGAGATTTCCACAGCCAAGTAGTCTAGTTTTTGAACTTCATAGTGATGTAGAAGAAAAAGTTTCGCCCAATCAGATTTAGAATTATATGCTTCATGTATGGCGGTCTCGATGTATTGGTTATGTACCTGAAGACTTCGTAGCCGAGGGACCTGTGCCACGGTTACGAGAAGAGGTACCCAGTCTCCTGTATGAAAGGAAGTACTTCTGTAGAAACTACCTGTCCGAGTGGTACAATTCCTCTCGAAGGCCAGGTGAAATCACTCTTGGTCCGATAAGATTATATTGTGCACGATTGGAACCAACAGGGAGAACGTTTTTTGGAAACACGCTTACCTCCTATGGAGTTCCAGAGCGTATACAAGATAAGGATAATTTTGAAGATCCAGTTTGCTTTCCAGTTATGGCCATACACGCCACGCGATCAGCAAGCCAGGCTACTCGCCGCGGCAGGAGACACCGACAGCGCACGTCTAGAACGGGCGATACCCATTCATTCAAGATAGTCCTGCGATCCTCCGCCTCCCTCTCGCTCCCCGGAGCTTGCGATTCGAAAGCTCATGACTTGACATTTGAAAGCTTTCAACATTTTGAGCATATTTCTGCTGCTGAAATAGTCACATTCCATCCGTATTTTGCACACTAGTCCGCATAATCACTTTTCCGGTTCTTCTCTACTGGTCCCGAGAGCTTGCGACACGAAATCTCACAGGACCCCAGAATTTCGAGTTTTAATAATTTCGATTGCAGCGCCTCCCAAAACTCTACATTTTATCTTGGGTTATTGGGAGGAGTAGAACCAAATAGCTCGCAGAAGTTCACGGGTGAGAACGGCCCTCCTCCCACTGGGAAACACTTGGCTCTCAGTCTGCCTCTTTTTAAACACCACCACAGAGGCGATCGACGGCAATAAGAGTCGACTTAGGCGCTCATATTCCCATCCAGTCCTCCGGATACACGAGTGAACGCGGGCATATGAGCAAGCCCAACAGCACGAGCGCAGACCCAAGCAACGCAAATCGGTTGTCCTCGGCGGCAGTCATAACTCAGCCTCGATACGAAAGAGACGCGAGCTCCGGACGAACAAATTTCTGCGCGACCACCGATTGGGCGCGTCTTGCAGCTCGCGCAAAGTGACGCGTGGTGAACAGGCGAGAAAAGCAGGTGCGTCACAATTGCACTGTGCTGGGCTGCAACACTTTACCTTCGCGCCAGCAAAGCTAGCTTTACTCTTATAATCATTCTTCATACTTCACCAGCACGAAGGTATGTGGGTAGGTGTCCCACAGTCGTGAATGTATGTATATTGTACTGTCAATATTTTTATGTAATGCCCCGACTATTGAGGACCACTGAGTTCTTAGTCTAATGAATGAATCCTATTCCACTCTATTCCAACTACGGACACTCACACCACGCGATCAGCAAGCCAGACTACTCGCTGCGGCAGCGAGACCCCTCTACGTCCAGCGGTACCAAAAGCCAAAGAGCAAAAAAAGGTCATACGCCAGCCTACTGAAGGGTCGTGCGGATCAACGACTTGGGTGCTCCGCAGCCGGAGCTCCGCCCTCTCCTAACACATCTCCCTACTATGGCGGGGCACACTTACTATCTCCCCTCCGTGCTGACTCCAGTACAAGCGAAGACGAGACCGCGACGACTCACGATCGGAACATGAAATATCCGCACGCTCAACAGAGATGGGGCTCTTGAATGTCTCGCCAAAGAAACGGCTCAATACAACATCGACATCCTCGCCGTCTGGGGAACCAGTTACGTTGGGGAGGACCAGGTCAAGGTTGGCGGATACACATTCTTATGAGAAGGGACGACCTGACATGCACGAGGTACTGGATTCCTTATCGGAAACTCAGTTATGCCTCACATTCATAACTTCACATTCCAAACTGAAAGAATGTCTAGTATCACTTCCCAAGCTTGCTCCCTCAAGTAGACCATATTCGATATACATGCACCCACAAACAATAAAGGAGACGATGTAAAAGACAATTTCTACGAATCTCTGTCAAACAATTTCAATTTAATCAGAAGCTATCATACGAAACTCGTGATTGGCAATACCAACGCGGAAATCGGTCAGGGAGCACTTTTCCAGCACATAGTCTGATCAGAAAGCCTAAATGATAGAAGCAACGATGACAGCATCAGAACTGTCAATCTTGCCACTGAGGAAGATATGGTAGTCAAAAGCACTTTTCTTCGACGGGAAAACATCCGTAGGATCACGTGGTCATTTCCAGATGCAAGACTCACCACCAAATAGATCATATCCTCGTAGATAAGAGAAGGCAGCCCTGCATCACCAAATGTAGATACTTCCACGGGTCAGACTGCAACTCGGACCACTTTTTCACCGTTGGATTCTTCCGAGATAGAGTTGATATTCAAACACACCACACGAACCACCAGAACAACTGATTCAACGTGGAAAAACTAGATTCACGTCAGCTTAGGAACTTATACCAAGAGGAAATCGAAGAGAAATTAGAGAGTACAGATACCAGTACCGTAGAATCTAGCGTCAGAACCACAGAAAGGAGAAGGGACAAGTCATGGTTCGACGAATCCTGCCGGAAATTGACCGACGAACGAACCGCCGCAAAACTTCACAATGGACGCGGCAAACCGATAGATCACGCACCTTACACAAAATACCTCGAAAATAATTGGGACGGAGTCATTAGGACAGAAAAGAGAACAATTTGGAGAAATCAGGCTTCAAATGTTGAGAGGAATCTCGAGCAGAACAACATGAGGAAAGCACACAAGGGGCTGGACAGACTGCAAAACACCAAAAAGAATAGCATTCTTGACATCAGAGATAACCACGGCAATCTTTTGATCAATGGCAAAGCCGAAGCAAATAGACTCAGTGAATTCTTCGATTATCTCCTGAATGTCAATCCGGTGAACTCCGAGCCCCCTGTCAAAATCCACACAGCCGAGCAAGAGATCCCTTGCCCTTCTAGATCGCAAGTTGCAGAAGCTGTCCAAAGACTGAAATACAATAGTGCGCAGGGTGTGGACAACCTCCCACCAGGACTCTTCAAGTATGGTAGAGCTTATCTGACAAAGGAGGTCCACAAACTAATTGAGATGATATAGACACAAGAGAAAAATTCGCAATAAATGGAAGGTTCCAATAATTACTCCAGACTATGAGAGAGGAGGTGACAAAACCGACTGTAACAACTACAGAGGACTAGCATTACAAGCCACGGTCTATGAGGATCCTAATCAATCTCATAAGAGAAGCTCTAACACCTCTCATTGAGGCAATTATCGGAGACTATCAGTGTGGATTTCGACAGAACCGCTTTACAACAAACCAAACCTTCACATTGTGACGGATAGCCGAGAAAGAAAAAGAACACGGTGAATAGGCGCATCGTCTATTTGTAGATTTCGAAAAAGCCTATGATTCTATCATCAGATTCAAGATGCTCGAAATACTACGCCTACTGGGTATTCCAGACAAACTCTTCAGAATAATTGCGGTAACCCTACATGGAACCACTGAACAAGTTAGCGTAGGAAAAGATTCATCGAATCCATTTGTGATAGCCTGTGGCTTCAAACAAGGAGACGCAATATCCACCTCCTCCCCTCCCCCCAACCTTCAATTTTGTACTCGAATATATCGTAAGATGACCAGCAAACAGTAACCATGAGCTTCGCATCAACGCAATTGAGATAATCGAACTCTTAGGATACGCGGGTGACCGCGGCATCATAGTTCACTCCAGAGATATAACTCCAATGTTTATTGACGAATTTATCGACTATCGTATTCCCCGGATGAATGATATTTTAAACTGATATTCCTTAATATTGATTTATTCATTCAACTATCTAGGAAATAAACGGGTACGGGAAGTCTTTCACAGAAAATATACATACCATCTGAGGCATCGCAACAATTAATCATATGACTAGTTATACCAATGTGGAATACAAAACAAACGGAAAGAGAACAATTTTGTAAGGCGAGAATAACATCAAGCATGAATAAAAATCTCATTCCATAACTATAAGCATGAGTGGACCATAAATATGATGGGAAAGTGAATACATGCATAAATATATATATATAAGATAAATATGAATGTATCAACATATGGGTAATTCTCACGATCTTTTCACATTTCTGGGGAATTTTTCTCTGACTAGCATACCTCGCAGCGATGAATCCTAATGTTACCTACGCCGAATAGAGTACAGAAGACTTCGCGTTACTGACTTTGTCGGAAAATGTTTATCAACACTCCGTGCGTAAAAGTGCATTTTACACACGGACTCGTGACTTTCACTCACGAATTGTAAAAAAATATCTTCCGATACACGGCGACAAATCTTGGATTTTGCATCCTCGTAATAATTACCACTCTCGCCTACGTCTCGGGTCGGGAAATATTACTCGGAGTGCGAGATCCAACTTCTACGCCCTCGTATTGAAATATACTAATTCGTGGAACCATCACGTTCCGAATACTTGACATTCTCGAAGTTCAATCTTTGGCGATGGAAAATACCTGGAAGAATTACAGACAGCACTGAATCGACGCGAAATAGTCTAAACATTCAGAATAAGTGGTCCAAGTTCCCGTGAGATACGATCATGAGGAGATAAACTTGTTTTTTCTACATAATAGTCAATTATTTCACTCTGAAAAGTGTTTCAATCCTTTGACTCGTATCGAAAGTAGCTTGTGGAGCCCCTCGAATCTGTAAGAAACGGTCACACGTACTCTAAATTCTCAAATCCTTGCCCTCTATACATCAAAATCGGAATGATCGAAGCTGAAATACAGCTTGAGAGATCACCAGTTACCAAACAACTACGAAAACCTTCAAAACAAGCTCAATTCACGCTGACACCGCATCATCCTACCCGCAAAGCTCAAGAATAGTCGGTTCGAGGTCGAAATAGAATTGAACTGGAAATTCGTGACTGTAAGGGAGTGAGTGAGGAAGAGTTGTCGAATAGATGAACAAAGTTGACTCGACTATTCTCATAATATTTGCAGTTTGGCTATCGATCGTCCAGTTACAACTTATCTTATTGGTGATGCTGGTCGAAGAAAGTTTCGCGTCCTCAACAATAAGTATCGTCCGACTAATCTCATCACAGATCAAATACGGATTCCATTTTGTTTCAACTTCGGATGAAATCAAAAGGCGTGGCAGGGCCTTGCTGGCGAGTATCAAAAAAGGAAATTCTGATGAGAACGACCTACATAGCGCGCAAGGCGGCCGTGCCTTAAGTTGGGCCGTTTTAACCTGACTCTTTTTTCGCACTCGAATTATCTTCGTGATGGCGGACACGAGAGGATGTTTCTCCCATCATACCAAGTACCTTTCATGATGAACAAAGCTGATGTGCCCTCACTTCGTACCCGCAAGCACCTGTTTGCTTAAATTTTGGATGACGATTTTGCAACTCACCCGGAGATTTCGTCAAGTTGCCATCAAGATTTTCCATCCAACTTCTCGAATCGACTTGAGCTCGACTCGACTGATGAGTCGATTCTTGTATCGACCATGACTTATCGACTATACATCTGACTGCTTTAGCAGACAGCATGGTGATGCTTGATGCATGCGACGATGAACATACACGCAACAGAGTAGAGTTCGATTAACGAAGATTGAATGAGGACTGCAGCATCATTTCTGTCTCCCGCTCATGACTCATCTCAGCCGTATCAATCCCCTTTATTGTACGGTATTATGGAAATACTACCTATGCTGCATGTCTTTGGACCAAAAAGTGTCATCAGCCTCTCAGTGTTCTCAAGAACTTTCAAATGCATTAAGTAGAATTGTGGTGTAATTTGAACGAGTATAATTCAAAAGTGGTATGAGGGCCAATGTGCATTCAAACTTCTGTTTTCTTTGTTGATGTTTACCCTGAGTGCTTGGGTTGATACGGAAGCGTTTCCCAATCGACCAATTGTGAGTGACCATGTAGATTCTAATCATATTTCAGCAAGAATATTCTCATGACTAGTTTAAAGCATTGAGATGTAACTTTTCATTTCCAGAAGCTGTGTGACTGTACAGTTATATCTTGATAGAAGCAATGATCTCTCTAGGTCATGGGATTATTTGCGTATATTCTTGATGCATCACTCCAATCCAATCGTTTATCTCCTTTATCTTCATGTGATGTTTATATGCGAGCTGGAGTTTGAGAGCTTGCTGAGATTCTGATTTTTGGAAACATCAGGAACGGTTATTCCCTTCATTGAGATTGGTATGTAGAGGAAGTGACATCTTTACGCTCTTTAGTGGTTTTGTAAACTACACTCGGAGAGATTATGGTTCTAGGAATTATTTGTTCAATACTAGATTCAAACTCTCCTTCGTCATTGGATATCTCCTTTCTTTATCCAACATTAGAGTAATATGAATGTCCCTGTTCAGATGATCCAGCTTATAAATGTATAAGCCAACATGATTGAGAAACAGAGATGGATTATCATAAACCTATGAGCCATAATTGTTTTCCCTCAGTCTTATGGTTTTGCTGATGATCGAATCCTTCAGAAAAGAATCATCACTTTGCAGATATCATCCATACTTTCTGATCCCTCATCACGCACACAACATTCCCTCATCATGCACAAAATATTAGAAACAGGTTTGAGGGTCTACGCGTCAACTTGAGTCATTTTCCACTTTCCCAATACTCTATTCCAAGATCAGGGGCCCGGAGATGTATAACGGTCTTCTGGCATGTTCTCATAGAACTAAATGAATTTGAAATTAAGCATGAGCTGCGGCTATCCACAAGGGAAGCTGTATAAGGATATAGAATATAAAAGAGCTGCTTGGTTCCTCTCTACAAGCTATGGTAGCTCATACCCTGCTGAAAAAGATTACGTGGGATCCCACGTGGGGTCCCACGTGGGGTGCAACGTGGGGTCCCACGTGGGATCCCACGTAGTACCACACGGGGGCTGGTGATATCATGTGTGACGTCATGAAACAGGATTCAAAGGTACCACGGGACTCGTCAGACACAGTAGAACCCTGTGGGGCACTTGGACCTCGAGGGAACGCCATGTGACCGGGCGCTGTCGGGGGAAGATTGCGTGGGGTCCCACGGAGGGTCCCTCATCCGACGTGGGGTGCAATGTGGGGTTCCTCATCCGACGTCGGGTCCCTCATCTAACGTGGGGTCCCACGTGGGGGGCAACGTGGGGTCCCTCATCCCACGTGGGATTCCACGTGGGATCCCACGTAGTACCCCACGGGGGCTAGTGATATCATGTGGGACGTCATGGAAAAGGATTCAAAGGTACCACGGGACTCGTAAGACACCGTAGAACCCTGTGGGACCCTGGAGACTCACTTGGAACTCGGAGGAACGCGATGTGACCGGGCGCTGTTGGGGAAGATAGCGTGGGATCCCACGTAATCTTCTCCAGCAGGGATAGTCTTCAATGTAGAATTGATCAGTCATTGCCATTGCTAAGTGTTGATATCCTCCCCTCCCCCTTCACTCTTTTCAAAAGTATAACTTGGCGAGTATAACTGCCCTTTTTCTCTTGTACCCGGACCCCCTTATTTTTTCATTAATAATAGTGATATGATCATCTGAGGATACTGTACCTACATTCCATAAGAATGGATTTTTTACGTAAACAGGGGTTTGATTTCAACTCTTGAGAGTCGTAAAATCCAGAAAAATATGTCGAGTATGTTCTGGGCAAAATTTAGAAGATCACTCCCGTGATAATCAACGAATATTATCATATCCCCTTCATTTCTTCGATTCCATGTCAAAACGACTCACTCACCTTTCATCTTAACATGGTAAAGATTCAATTTGAGATATTGGAAGAGATAAAATCAAGATATCTCATTGAGTATTCCGTTCACATATTCCTGATTCCAAGATCTCGGTGCAAAGTTGAATATTCTCCATTTTTTTGGAATAAATCGAACGGCTTTCTCAAAGATGAAGAAAGTCGTATGCAATATCCCCCCTCCCTTTTACTTTTTACAAAAAGTAGAACTAGGCGAGTATGAGTTGATTTTTTGCTGGACCAACTGAAATTTCACAGATAATAGTTATTTAATACTGGTAGAGCAGGGATATTATCATGAACATTTATGGAATTATTTCAATT
>JAPYYZ010005497.1:0-10807 GCA_030522705.1 Eretmocerus eremicus | reverse complement strand
GTTTCGGTGGGGAGCAGTTTCTTTGAATAGAGCTACGTAAGCATTGCTTGCTCTGTTCCAGAGTTATGTAAATTCGAAGAGGTAGAATTTGCCTCTCTCGTTTAGATCTTTCCTTTTCTCTCTGACAGAGTAGACCGTCCCGAGGAAAAGAACACCAGTTACAACTGATAGTGGATTCTTACATGGTTCTTTAGAAATATTACGAATGTTCTTTATCATATCTCTGCGCCTGTAATCTTTAATTGCCTCTCAGAGGACTTGATACTTTGAAGATGAGTGGCGAAATTATATTAGATGAGTTTTTCTCCAATTTTTTTTCCAAATAGCCTTGATACGCAATCTCTCTCTTTTTCGACAGGTTTTCTTGCATATCTTTATGGAAGTTTTGGCCCTAATTTTGTATTTTTTGTATTGCAGGTTTTCGTGGGATGCATTCACGAAAGGAAGGAGTCGACCTATCAAGTTCACCATATTCTCTTCAAGAGTCGGCGTCGCGGAATTTGAATTCTATGCCTGGTCGCTTTCCTTGCGAAAAATGTGGCAAAGTCTATCGTTGGTATCGAAATTTAACGACTCATTTAAGACTAGAGTGCGGGAAAGAAGCAACAGTTATCTGCCCTTATTGTCCCAGACGCACTAAACACAGGAATAGCATGCGATCACACATACGTAGAATACATAGAGTTCTTGTGTGACTTAATGTTCAGAGCGATGGTCGCTTTTCGCTACCTGTTTGTATTTCGGATATGATATGTATACTAATTCTACAAATCATTATCAGATCCTCAAGAGGTTTACTATCGAGACAAAACGATACCATCTCTATCAAAGCTAGTATTATTAAGAAGTACATAATTTCGAAGAGATTTCGTAGGTTATATCATGAGCTAGTGCGTAACATTCCGATTGAAGATCAAACCTTAGACTGAAAAGATGTATTTTTTATAAAACTTGAATACATTGAGAATTCCGCATGATTCATCAACAAAAAATAGTGAAATCTTAATACCACAATCTCACAATTACTACTTCAATAAGATCACCATTTTTCCGGCTGAGTTTGACGTTGATGTACAGTAAAACCTGTGTATCTTGGGCGGCTCCGTTCCAGCTCAAACTGCCCAACTTAGACAGGTGCCCAAGTTATAGAGGGTAATTTAGCTTGGAATGTACCATTTTGGGCAGAAAAAAGCGCCGTGCCCAACATACGGAGTGCCCAACTTAACAGGTTTTTTTGTATTTAATATCAGATCCACATACATTTGTGTTCGACGTTGAAAAATAAATACTGCGATTATATTGTATAATATTCGGTTAGTATCATAATTTTAGATCGAATATCCTCACTGCAGTCAGAAAATTATTATCGATTTGAAATATTTCACATTCATTTATAAAAATGTTATTGTCAATAGCATATCATTTATTTTTGTATATTACCTAGATTTTCTCAAGGAATTCTGCTGTAGAATAACTTTTGTGAGAGTATCTCTGATCGTTTTCATGCCAATTTCTATTTTATGTGAGAAAGAAAATGCACAATATTTGCATCTTTCAACTCACCCCTTGATAGACTGATGGGAAGATCAACACTATAAAGGAAGCCTAATAATCTTTTAATTAATACAAAAATATCAGTTTCCGTGACTAAAATTGACTAATTTGAGAATAATTAATAAATAGTTTGACTCCCCTCGTCATCAATCGATTGATAATATTTCTACTTGTCTTTATTGGTACATTCTCATCCAGGGAAAAATGATGTAAGTATTAGCAGATCACACTGTACTAATCGTTATGTTATTCAGGTAGTACATGTTCCAAGGAGCTACTTGATGATTCAACGGCTATCCGAACTCATCATGTTTTGTAAACTTTGCATTACTGAATCAATAGTTTCATTTCTATTATCTCTGTTTTCGTTCGAAAAATGAGATTCTATGATGATATGATATCTCTCAATACTTCTCGTCGAAAAAGTTTCTTTAGGCACTTATAGCCATGAATACCTGAAGAATTTGATTAGAGATGAATAGGGGCTGACTCAACAATGATTCTATTATGTATGCGCATTTTTACGAGTACAGTTAAACCTCCGCATTCGCGGATTTGGTACTCGCGAACTTTGCTTATTCGCGTTTAATGAATTGCGGCACTGTTTTCTCATTTGCGGGCTCTTGCTCTACCTATTCGCACCAGTGGTACGTGATCACACGATAAAGTGACGAAAATCTAATACTTTGGCTAACAACTAGATTCAGGAAATCTTCAAACAGTACCAATCCACAATCATGATTGGATTCATTGGTTGGCTTGGTTCTTACTATTTCAAAAAAACACATGTAAAGCTTAAAATTTAGCTCAATTAAACTTGATGGAGTATGTCACAAATATAGTCTAAAGCTATGGACTTGTATCTGTCTTTTGTGTTACCTTGATCAATCTCAATGTATTTTTCGAGGTATCTTCCAATTGCTAGTGAAAATTTCACAGATAAGGATAATTTAGGGAGTAAGTATTGGCGCCTGTAAATAATGGGAGCCAGAAAGTCCATTGTCAAATTTTTTGAACATTCTGGAGAATGAACTATCCATACAGAATCACAACTTGAAAGGTGCAGAACGTTGAATATCACTGGAGAAAATCATGATTATGGTGACGTTGATAGTTGACGAACGTAACCCTCTATTTTGCATAAGCGCAATACTTTCTTATTCGCGGATTTGGTATACGCAGTACCCACTTGGAACGTAATCCCTGCGAATAAGGAGGTGACTGTAGTATATCATCGGCAATAAAACTCACAGCCTTTCATATCTCTCTTACCAAAACTTCGTAGGTATTCTTCGAGTAAATTGAACTTTTGACTACTTTGTGATCAAATACTCACCATAACTGTGAATCACAGTGGACCCTTCATAAATCATGTATGAATCAAGTATAATTTCCAAATCAATCATTGGATCATCTTCCCATCAAATTTGATGGAAATTTCCAGTATTACTGCTCCTGGATCTCATTTTAAGAATGAAAATGATACAATCACCAAGCTATTCTTATTAGAGATTCTGGCACTAAGACAAAAGGTAGTATAATACCATATGTAAAAAGTTACTAATTCATTCTAGACTATAACGCATCGTATTTCAACTTCATTAGAACAGTATTCTTCTACGCGTAGATTTCATGTTTTTGGTATTCGTTTATGCGATTCACATGCCCATAAATATGACGAGCCCAATGCTTGTCCTGATCTTAACACTATAACGATGCGCTACTTGTTATGCAAATGCACTCTCTAATGTTATGTTTCCATGCTTTGTATACCGTCCTCCCTCTGATATATTGGAGAAATAGATTTTTTCCAATTTCTTGGGAAAGCAATGAGAATTTGTAAATTTCATCGATATTTTGAGAAATAATCAACTCAATGCATAAAATATCTCGAACATTGTTTCTCTCTCATCCACTCCCAACTTATCCATAACTCGATTGTAACAATTATGTACAAATGCAATTTTTTTGCTCATATTTATCAGGTAAATGGTGAGTTGTGAAGAGTAAGTTATTTGCGATTCCACTCATTCCCGTGGGAAACATCCATCGGTCCAGTTTGAGCATTTTTCCAATATTTAAGGTCATGTAAAAGCTCTAGCTTACCGACATTAGTTATAAATTGATTTTAAAACAAAACAAAACAATATTTCGAAATATTAACTCCAAGCTGCCTTGCGTATTGATAGAATGTACCAATGTGTAAAATTTTGAAGTGATCCGTGGAAAGCTATTGGAGTATTTTGAACTGTAGTGTAATTACAATATATTTGCACTATAGTTCAAATTACTCCAAGAGCTTTCAAAGGATCGCTTCAAAATTTTACACGGTGGTTTATTTTGCCAATGCGCAGGGCAGCTTGGGGTTACTTTTTCGATTTACTGTTTTGTTTTATTTTAAATCAATTTATGATGAATATCGATAAAGTAGAGCTTCTCATTTTCCTCGAGACGATTTCCCACTGTTAAATATCTCGAACCGGATAAATTTCGTAATATCTTGACAGGAACAAGAATTTCAGTCCTGTATTATTCTTACAAAATTTAGTTTTCGATTCTAAATCTCTAACTGCTATCAGCAAGAAATTGTATAACTTGACAACGAACAAAACTGTTTCAATAAGTTGTGGAATCATTCTAAGACTCACACTGACAGCTCCTTGGAGGAGAAGACTTTCTCTTATGAAAGGAAAGGATTCAGTATTTCGCCATGACAATTGCTACTTTCAGATAAATAACCATTGATCTGAGTGATACGACAAATTATGAACTTGGGTTTTAATAGCATTCCGTTCCGCTCCTAGAACAATAATTGATCCACAGCATTCTGTTCATAATATAACACAAGAGACCTTCAAGCCATGTAAGAATTTGTTTTTCTGGAGAAAGTAGTGATTATTCATGAATATAATGAGAATCACAGCCAGCTGGCCGTCTGGAGTTGACTGTGATTAAACTCGCGACTATTCTATCGGCCATACTATCAGAGTACCATGAAGCCGCTAATTATAAACCTGCTCGCAAATAGCAAGACTTTGTTCTTGAGGATATAGCACTCGAATGCAGGCTTTTACAGACTTTGAGCTCATAATGCGACCCTAACCGGGTCCCGTTGTGAAGAATGATATCATCCAATCTGCTCGTACATCCAAATGATCCACGAACTTCAAACTGACTGATAAGAATGACATAATAATTGGAATAAACAAAACAAGATCAATTTTTTTAGGGATCTTTTACTTCTGAGGTTGGATCTTAATAGTGGTCATTGAATAAAGCCCTGGTCGGTGTAAATAAAACTGCTCTTCGTAAAACAGACTACCGTGGGAATAGAATATGATGTTTTTCGAATTCTTCACCATGATACTCTCACACATCTCTAAATTTGATCTGAAAAAAATAATCCATCCTTCCACTTTCATTAACCACACTATTTCATTATAAAAGTATAACCTTGAACCTCGACTATGATTATTATTGGTGGACAAATAAAGCTGATCGTGAATAGCGCTAACTCATCAAGACTAGAGGAGCATGCTCGGAAACGACGCTGATTTACTTTGATATTTTCATCTTGCAATCTGAACCTAATCCCTGCATCTTTTTTTTTTTTCAGGCAAATTTATGGAAGATTTTGACATCATGGTGACTGACTTGGATGGCCACGACATTGGCATTCGAAACTCCAACTTCAGTTGCGAAAAGTGTGGCAAAACATTCATTACCCAGTATTCTCTGATCAATCACTCGAGTCGATGTGATATAAGCAAAAATTTCTCTTGCCCACTCTGTGATTATTTTAGCAATAGGAAGTGGAACGTCAAATCTCACATAGAGCGGGTCCATGCAAAACTCAAAAAGGATCCTAAAAGTCGACGTTATCAAGAGAATCAGCACACTCATCAACAAACACAGGATCATGTGGAATAATAAAATACTGTGAGCTCAGTGATCATCATTATAGAAAATGTAAGGATTGACAATGGTGCATATGAAATTGTGTTCCTAACGGTTAGTGGAATTGTGTTTTACGGACTGCATTTAATTGATTCGCTAATCGAAACTCTACCCCACATACCTGTTGTATTGTTCCATGGAGAGTATTTCATTTTACGAAGATATTATTGGATAAGTTGACCATATTTTACAAGATATGCTAAAATGTCTCAATGAAAAGGCATTGAATTAATCCTCGAATTTTTATTGATGAACCAAATGACCCCCGTTGTAAGTGGTTCAATTTTCTAGCATTCCCCATAGTATTTCTATTTATTGTGATCATCAATGTGTCTGTCATGTTATAAGTCGCTCGCGATTCTTAAAAGAAATATTATTGAATTATATTCCATTACTACCTAAATATTTGTTTAAATTGCGAATTCGATCAAGTAATCCCCAGAGTAAGCTTAAGAATTAGACGGCTCCGAACCATAGTGGAATTAGTCCATTCTTAAGTTTTGAAAAACCACTATAGTTTTTTAGGCACTGGTGAATCCAATGATGATCCATTGTCAAAATTCTTTCGCCATCACACGGATTCATCGTTTTTCTTTATGGGCGACAGAAAAATTCCTCGATGGAACGGACTCCGAAACTCACAGTTCATGGAAAGCTAATGCAGTTTTCCAGATAGACTTATTACACTATGGTTTACAGTCGTCCAATTGTTGGACTAGTGATGAAATGCTGTTATTACTCATGCTCCAAGTATTAACACATAATTTATCGTCTACAACAAACTGTGTGGATTAACTGGGACCGCGGTCGAATCTGCGGCAATCAGAAACGTGATCATTCGAAACAAATTCTTGATATATGGAGCAAAGAGAAAAGAGCTCATGCCGTTGTCTCAAAGTTCAGAAAAATGGTAAAGTGACGTAGCCTTTGTTGGAGGGATCGCATGCCGCAATGAAATGACTCGCGATTAAACAAGACCTTACGGAGGTTATGCTGAATTATGATAATTTCTTTCACTATTGCGCTCATTTCGGATGAAATTTGTCCATTATTTCGACTTATTTTCATTCAAAATAGCCTTCTAGAAACGATATGACAAGCGACCTAGCTCATAATGACTTTAGTTGTGAGGTATGTGCATCCAAAGTGCTCAACACGCTTGACGGCTCCGGAGGTGCAACAGGTTTGACGCGAGGATGGTGTCAAAGTCCAATGTCTTTGTCGTGATTCCCGCAACTTCGATTACTATCTGAGTGTGCCCAGATTAATGAAGCGCACCCGTATCAGATCAAGTGAGATGGTGATAATTTTTGCCTGAATTGGGCTTTTGAATGTGAGTAACAATAAAAAATAGTAACACAATATGGAAGGCTTGGAACCAAAACTATATGGTCACATTTTGACTTTTCGAAAAACCGAGTCAGTATTTTGGACGCTATTTAGGCCGGTAAAGGTACAAGCCCTGAAAACGCGCTTTTTGCGTCCTTTCGCCGGGTCTCGGTCGTGAAAAAACGCATTTCCGGGTTTTTTTCCTATAAAATAGTGTGTATACACACACACACACATGTGTATGTATGTGTATATATATACGTGTGTATGTGTGGAATGCTTTTTTTCAACACAGGTATGCTTCGCCTACTCCCAGCATATTACCTGCCTGGAAAAACGCTTTTTCCCCACTTGATCGTATAATATACGTACTATTAAAAAAATTCATACAGATGAACTATTCATTAAGTTTATTCTGTAGGAATACTTCTGAAAGATAATCACCGGTTTGAGAGGCGTCCAAAACAATAACTAGGTATTTCAAAAAGCCGAAATTTAGTTATCCCGCTGGTTTGAAGCCGTCCATATATCCTTGGCTATTTATAAGAGTAATATGTATTGTGATCCAACCTCGGGAAGGGGCGTCTCCCCCGCGGCCTGCCGCCGGCCTACACTTCTTCAGTCCGATTGACGCCATCTCGGACAGTTGGGTGGCAGCGGTGTGGCGCGGGAGGAAACTCCACTTCCGGAGGTTGGATCCCAATACTCTTCCAGGATACCTAAAATCATCACGTTTTTCAGTCGCCCAAATTAGTAACGCAACCCCTATCTACAGATTATTATGTACCTGTAAATGTTGTCATTCAAAAAAGCTAAGCGAGTCCAAGTGAACAGTGAATGTACATTTGACTCTCACGGATGACCCCAACTGTATTTTGAAATAAAGGCAAATGAGACGCAGCACTAAAATTGATACCGTATGTTACGCAATGTATTAGCAGTTCAAGTATTGGTGATATATATTGACCAAGGGCATTAGGGCGTCTCTCATTTCCCAAATTTCTCGGATCTTTTCTCCTCTCCTCTTCATTACTCTTTTATTCCAAAAAAATATGGATCAAACTTTTTCCCCGACCCCCAGAATGTGATTAAACAGTGCCTCAACGAGCATCTTGTTTTAAATTATGAGTCGGAATTCCACTTTTTGGGCTTATCTCTCCTCAAATATCGAGCCGGCTCGAGCGGACGATTTCGAACGAGAGTAATCAGAAGTACCGTTAAGGACGTAAAATTTCACGCACAATCGGAATATCCTATTATTTTGGCGGTAGAATGTGTTCGAAGATTAAGAAAACCCTTTTTCTGTCAGAAAACGTTCACGATTTTCTTGTTTTCAAACACTCAGCAACCGTTCGATACTCCATGAACTTCTCAGAGCTTACACAACGATGTCAAATTTTGTGATGCACCGAAACCTGACATGATATAGTCGACGCAATGTGTTCCAGGATCGAAAAGATCAGTGTTTTTGCGCTTCTTTATCCGTTTTTATACACACAGAAACCACTCATCTTATCTCTATTCAAAATACTAAATCACTATTAAATCATCATCTGGGGGTCGGGGGAAAATCTGTTTGGTGTTCTCTTGGCACGAAAGACTTATTACGAGTTTGGGAATTGAGGAACACCCTGGTGGACATGTCCCTTGACGGATAACGAGGACCGAAATTGTTATACAGATTAAAAAACGATGCCAGGTACCAGATTGGACTTTCTTAAAGTCATGTGAAAGCTCTACCTTGCCGACATTCATTCTAACTTAATTCACAATTAAACAAAATAATATTTCGAAAAAGTAATAACAATTCAAACTGCGTATTGGCAGAATGATCCGTTGTGTAAAATTTTGGAAGCGATCCGCATTGTGCTCTTAAGGTAATTTTAACTATAGTGCAAATTTATTACAATTGTCCAGAAGAGATAAACATAGAAAATCATTCTTTCTCACTTCGTTCGTGAGTATGTGTATGAAAGATACCATCTGCGGCAGATGCAATGTTCCATGAAAGAGGAGTTTCAAGAGTCTTTTGATCGAGCCGCAATAGATTGGTAGCTTTTGTTGTATGAAGATAGATAGTTTTGCAAGATTTCCCATGTGCGAGACAAATTGTTTGAACAAAATTTTGGTAAAAGTTCTGGCGAAATGAGTATACTGTGTATGAAATTTTTCCCAATTAAATATTAATAATGTTATATTAGAATCCCTGTTGTAACAAATGATATTTGTATTTTAATGAAAAAATCTTGTTGGAATATAGAACAAATTTCTCTTAAACATTTGCTACTTCTCTTGATCGTGCCATCCGCATCCTTATCCAGCATTTTTTTCATTACGCCCCAAAGGAAGGCTAGTTATTCACCGTGTTCTTATTGATATCATTGCATACAAACTTAGAAACCTATCAAAAAGTTGTGCTTTCCACAAAATATTTTTGACTCGTAGTGCAAAGGTTGCTCCATAAATACTCACTTGATATATCTCGATTCTGATTCTGGACTATACGAGTTTCTTTTACCGAAGATTTCATATCGTAAGATTGCGTTGATTAGCGAAGAAAAACCCGAGGTCAAATGAAATATCAAGCCGTAGTAGCGCCGTTAAAAATATGTTAAAAATCGTTTTTTTTATTTTGGCTCTCAAGTACTATGAAACCCTATACTGACTCTATAACTGTTATTAGGTGTGTCCGAAAAATCTGCCACTACGCGGCGCTGGCGACCGCAATCGACCGAGCTACGATTCAGGCTCATTTTTTTGGTTTTATCTTCATAAAATGTAGTCTTCATCACCCAAACATCTAAAAAAATTCTCCATGACCTGAATTTTTTATGCTTTACTAACTCATCCATTTATGATCAATATGTACGTATTGAAATTCACCCAATTATTATAGTAAATAGTGGAAGAGTATTGGGATTCGATAAATTTGGAGAGTTCAGTATTTAGAAGATTCTTATCTGAGTAAAAATATGACTTTAATGAACTGTATTTTCTTTGGGGAATTATCTTGCTAATATCTTCTAGGACCGATTTTATTATTGGATGTCACGTCACAGATTGATATAAGTTAATGATCCTCGGTGAATAATAATTTGGGCGAGTAAAGCTGCAGAGATTGAGAGAATTGGTTTACACAAAAGATACTGTCTAAATAAATTTTGAGAAGGTCTCCAATATAATTTCGAATGTATTCGTAACGATAATGGCTCTCAATGTACAAATATGAGAGATATAGCTCTCTAAGAGCTGTGGGCACCAAGTAAACACGCAGCAGATAGAGCACACAGGAACAGTTTATTTTAGACTCGTAAAGACTCGTACGGATTCGAAAACTCAATACATAAATTGATGATCCTCGGAGTGAAAAACCACCTGACCGAACTCGGAGGAGACTCGTATTGGAGTGCAGCTGCAGCAAAAGTCTCGTTGCTATCAACAGACTCATGTTGCCATCAGTTGACTGGCGTCGATTTAAACATCTCCATGACGTTCTGTACCAATTTCAAGCAATCTTTTTTAACCAATTTTGAGTCGCCACGGGTGCTCTCCGGAAAAAAACATGTGAGGAATAGTTTGCGTTGGTAGAACCTCCGAGGCTATAACAATTCGACAAAATATCATCAAATATTATTTTTTCCATTCTCTCTTCAATGCGAGTACTGTTCACTTTAAATTAACAAATTCAACTCCCTCCATTTTCAGAATATAAAACAGAGTTCGTCAGCTTTCCTCGTCGGCGCATCAGACAGCCGAGGCCACCAGATGAGATACTCTTTGCAGCTCTAGATGCGGTCAACATGGGCATGTCAATGAGAAAAGCAGCAGAAACATTTGGGGTTGCAAAAACCACACTCCATCGTTTCAAGACTCAGTATCGGTTTCATAATACCAACCCCTTGGGATAAGCCATTGAGAACAAATATGACCCATTCTTAAATGTTTTTCGTAGACTATCAATTGTATT
>JAPYYZ010005494.1:0-22311 GCA_030522705.1 Eretmocerus eremicus | reverse complement strand
CTCTATTTTTCTCATCGAATACTAAGGCGATCGTGAAGTCAAGTGGGCCACGAATCGTCGTATTGCATACAATAATTTGAGAGTTGACACAGAAAAAAGTGCGTCCTGCCGTGCATCCTTCGATACATTTCGATATACATCTCTTTCTCGCATGATTTCTTTCAGACAGCTCTCTGCTCGTTGGATGCGTCCCAATTCACAAACTGAATCGTTTTTTAACTGTTGCGGTACCTGTGATAAATTTCGATTTATCAGTGGAAGATACCTCTTAGCTTCGCATTATTTTACATAGAACAAGCATTATATTGCCCCCACGCGATCCATTGCGGTTGATCTTTTACTTATTGGATGCGGATTTGCTTCAGGAATTGACTCACCTTTGAATTATCGCGATCCCTAATAGGTATTCATGAAGATATACGTAGGGAGGTATGAAATTGTGGAGGCCCCCCCATTGACTAGTACCAGAGCTTGTCACTAGGTGGCAGCCGCCTCGGCATGTCGTTCCCTCTTGATGTTACTGACGCTTGAAGAATATACTTCGGCTCCCGACATCGATTGTTTCCAAGTATCATGTGATACATTTTGTTGGAACTTCCAATCGGGGATCCACATCTCGGTCGAGTTCATAATTTGATAGGGATGTTCTCACATTTTCGATTATTCTATCAGCCCGAGCAGATGAAAATGCACGCAATCATAAATGCTCATCAACAGCAACACTCGTAAGATATTCTCTGCTCACTTTCTCACTTCATCTGTTTCACTGCAGAGTCTGTATTTGAAACAGGTTCCAAGAGCTCTTTGCAAACGTGAATGAGCTCATTGTGCGCCCAAATTAGTAAACATGAATGAATAAAATTATTCAATAAAGTCAGCTCTCAAGAGCTCTTAAAGAGTTCCCAAAGATCTCTTGAAAAGCTCTTGAAAATTTATTTAAGAGCTGTTGAAGAGCTCTCTAAGAGTCCTTCGCGGCGAATCGGATAGCCCCTTAGGAGCTTTTGTTGGTGGCGCATTTAGGAACTCTTTAAGAGCTCTTTAAAAACTCTTTCAGAACTGTCATGAGCTCTTTAAGAGCTCTTAAAGAACTCTTTGAGAGCTCTGAGATTTGCTGGGGCAGGTTTGGCTTTGCTAGCCACGCGCCCGAGTCGCACGCACAACATTTCGTATTTCTTATCTGATCGAGGTCCAATACGACTCATTCACATTCTTACTTCACAGACTTGAGGTGTATAGAGCCACTTTTTTCAAAAAGTTCCCGAATTTTCCGCTAATTGTCGTCAAAGTGGAGCTTGCGTGTGCGGTGGCCACCGCGCGAACTATTTGCTCCGAAATGCCATTAATCTGGATGCTGAGAGCTGATCCGTGACCGATCTGATACCCAAAAACGAATGCCAATCGGCCATAAATATGTTTTTACTCTAGTGTTGTCAAAGTTATGGTTTGATTTCGACTATTTAGAGTGTTTTTTGCCACGAAGTGGATGTTCCACGATCAGGACATTTGAGGCTCCTGACATCATCATACGAACGCCTATCATCACAAATAGATTTTTTCGAACATCTGGTACCTCTCCCTGATAGAATACATCTGAAAAATGCCCTCCGTTTTTTTCCGTTGAGTGTAGATCTTGAGACATTGAGCCACGATACGAACACTCTCATTTGAAGAACAAAAGTCTTTTTCTCTTGAACACCTTGGGCCTGATTGCAAATCCGAGGCTCTACTTTGGCTGGATATTTGATTGGGTATCTGTTTCCAACAATACCTGAAGGCTACTCAGCGATTTAGAATGGTTGAGACACCCAGTCGAGGAATTAATGAGAACCCCTGGACGTAATATCTACTGTGATTCAGCGGTATCAAAATCAGCCCAGACCTCCTCTACGTGTGAAGTTGCTCTTCTCTCAACTTCGATGTCTGATGTGCCCAGAACTCGATTCAAATTATGAATATGTAAAGTGTGAAATCATTGTCTTGGACATGTCACGATAGTGACATTTTGGGTGTGTGAAGCCTACTCCGTCAAAGGCGTAATAAATTTTGAGTCTCAAAACTATTGAGATATATACTTTTCGGAAGAATACACAGGCGGTAGACTGGACAGTTTATTTCTTTTAGTCCAGAAAAAAGCTCTCTAAGCGTTTATGCTCATTTTCCACGAATTTCAGACCCGGACATCCGATTTCATAGTAATGGCAGAATTGACCATATATGAAGTTGAAATTCCGTATGAGAGTAATTATGAGAATTCGATTCGGGTCTGCTCCAAAACAATTCGTTGAAATGTATAAGATACTAAACAAGCAAGGAATTGAAAAACTCCCAATAACTAACTCCACCGAATTGAGTCGAACGAATAAAATTTGCTCATCCAACATTCATTTGGATCAATAAGATAACGCCCTCACAGTGGGCTTGTTGATCCTCGTAGGAACAGAAACTTGTATCGTATTTTGTTCATAATAAGACAAGGCTCCTAACGTATTAAGGTTATTTCATCGTTCCACATCACTTTGTACACCTTGTTTCAACATATCAAGAGTGAAAAGAGTGCGCACTTGAAAGACTTATGCAGTATGCGCGTCCGAGATTTCAGCACATAGCCTCAATGAATACAATTTTAATGGGTACAACTACCCAATTTACTTTTTTGAAAAGTTTTACACCCGTGCCGTGACTCTTTGAGAGGATTCTGTAATCTCTCAGTGCTTTGCATAGTCGTATAATGTTTGCAATGAACCATTCTTTTCTCGGAAATGTTCGTATTGATCATCGTGCCAAGTTTGAAAACGGAGCCACAACTTTTTTTCTAAAATTCTGTAGGAACCTGTAGAGCAAGTTGTGAGGTTTATCTATTAATGTATATCTCAGAATAAGATTTAAAAACAGTTCCCGAGTTTAGTTCTTGTTTCTCTTTTCAGGCGTGAATTAATTGATATCGCTGCCTCGTCATCTCAATAAATGAATCATCTTCACAACTAGCGATCTATGAGCCCACCTCGTGGCACTGCCACGCTGAGTGATAGATCATTCAATAAATCTTATCCTGGACTTCGATACGTGGCCATCACTAAGTGATTTTGATTTTCCTATCAGACTTTCTTGGTATACGATTTTGAAAGCGCCAGGGAAGTTGCGGTGAAACATCGGATTCAAATCAGATTTGATTGGAGATTTTGGGTGAGTACAACTACGCGAGTGTAGTTTCTAGAGTAAACTTTGCTATGATTTAAGTTTGCCTTTTCGCTTTTTTTCAGCGTATGATTCCCAGTTTGCTTTGATTGGATTTAGTTTTGGACCGTTACTCTCTCGAGCCTTCGATAGAAGAGAGAAGAGAACTTTCTTGATACAACACAGATAGATATTTTCACGAGGCGCCGCGCGCCCTAGGCGTCTGTACTGGTGGACAGACTTATTTGCCGAATTCAAAGTATCAGAATCGCAGCATACTTTATTTTGGCTTTCACAGAGACTTGCAACGTTGTGGTGCAAAGTGGAAGAAGGGACTCCAACATGGAAGAGTTTGACGAAGCTAGGGAGAAGAAGGCTTTCGAAGCGTTTAGAAAAGCTCTGAAAGCTGACAACTTGAAAACTGTGAAACGATTAATGGAGAACGAAAATAAAAGCATCAAAAAAAGGAGTCAAGAATGCGGCCTCACGAGTAGGCTATACCATCATTTCTTTGACAGTATCAACCAGGGTGATTTCAAAAGTGTGAAGCTCATGTTGCGCGCAGGCGTTGATCGGGATCACGTCAATCGTCTTTCCCATGAATTTTTGGGACCATTGAAAGTAGCAATTTGGATAGTTAATCGAAGGATCCGTTTAAAAATGGTCAAACTACTGGTGGAACATGGCATTGGTTTGGAAGAGGACAGCTCTGGTGTTCGCCTTTATCAACATTCGTGCGTCCACGATGCTATTCGGAAAGGAGACTGCGAGATGGTCAAGTTCCTTGCTGAGAATTTGAGAGCAAATTTAGACCATCTGCACCGCAATTGTGAACATAGAGCAGAGTTTGCTCCTATTCACGTGGCCGTATTGCATGTTGACGATGTAGAAGTGTCTTTGAAGATGATTAAACAGCTGGTGGAGCTAGGCGCTGATGTGAATATCAAGTCTCACCAGGGTTCAACTTGCTTGCACATGGTATGCTCGAGACAATCTGGCAGTTGCGAGGTTACGAAACTACTCCTCAGTCTCGGAGCTCATGTAAATCCTTCGATTGGTCCTGGCGAACCATTTCATTCATCTCCACTTGTGATGGCTACCTTTTACGACGACTGTGAAGTCATTAAACTGATGATTGACGCTGGCGCCGAAATCAATACGGAGCATTGGGAGTTATCGGCTCTTTACGTGAGTTAGTTCACTCCATTCTAGTAATTTTTAGAATAACGGTCACCCTGAGTTAATTTGGGGCAACTTTTGGTACCAATAATAGCTTTTGATTTCTGGGAAATAGACATCAAGTGGAAGTTCTTATTCATAGTTACGAGCGTTCGAAATGATGTTGAAATTAGATCTCGCTTGGAGTGACCTTCGGCTTCTCAAAGTATGATCTTCATGCATCCAATCGTATCATCTAACTAATGTTATTGGCCATGGACGAATCGGTTACCTAAAAATTGTACCCGAATCTGTTATGTCACGGCACGTCTCTTGAATTATCAAATTCCCTTTGACACACCAAATTCTGTTGACTCCCATGAATCAACTCGCGCATAAATCTCTCGATTCACCCGAATTACATTTGATTAACATGTAGTTCGTTCAAGGTTCGGCCATCTTGGCTCGCCGCTGCCATCTAGTTTAACACGGGGCACACACGGAGTTTTCTTCCCAATGGCGGGACGCCAAACCTGTCATTTTTTGATGTTATAGATCAATACGATGCTTCATGCCAGTACCCAGAATATATATGTACCTTCATTGCAAAGCGTGGTTCCTAAGGTTTATCACGAGTCAAACCAAGGAATGAGGTTTAATTGCCTACGTTCCTTGCAAACTCGAAATGGCTGTGCGAGTCCTGGCACGACATATTTTTTCGTCCCGAGGGCCCGAAATCGGCCCCAGAAACGTCGATTCTTGGCCATAAGGACGAAACGTTTCCAATATACTAAACCCAGGAAGAACTTCGGCAGACGAAAAAAATCTGGGGAACAGAATAAACTTGAATGGGGTACTGGTAATATCGTCTTATAGATGGTTTCCCAATGAACTTGAAATCTTATTAAGATGGTTTAGGCGGTATTTTTCCTAACAATAGAAATCGCTGAAATTTTGCAAACTGGAAGGTTTTATGGGTCTGAAGAACATATCAAAACTTCAGGGGGGTCTTCAACCTAGTTTCTGAGATATTAATCCTGAGATATCTCATTTTACAATTATCGCATCAATAAATGAACGGACCAAAAATTTGAAAGATGAATTGTTCCTGGAGTTCATGGTCTTGAGAGCATTCATGCCAAGTTTCATCAAGATTGGTGGTTTTATTCAAGAGACATTCAAATTCTGAGATACTTTTTGGCGTCTGTCTCTCTTACGTTCAGCTATCTGTCTCTCTCTTACTGCGTGAACCACCTTAATATGATCCTGGAAAACTGGAATACTCAAGGAAATTCTCAAATTGAGTGGAGTAGACACCATATGAAGAGTACAATACCTCGATGTGTGCCATGCTCATTTACGGAAAATTGAAGTTTAGGACAGGACACGGAATTGACATTTTGACCCTTTTTCACGTCATAGCTTTTGAGGACTTGTGCGCTGTTTCACTCGTCCAATCAAGTCTGGACACAGAATTTCGAAGTTTCCTGAAAACTGACCATATATGCAAGCTAAGAACTCCACCAAACGTGTGTTGATAATCGCATTAAATGTTGCAGTGCGCTGTATATGAACGCCGAAAGAATGTGGTTCGGCTACTATTGGAACTTGGAGCAGACGCGGACGCCAAGGGTGACAATGGGGACAATATTTTGTTCCAGGCTACATTAAGGCGTTTCGGGCGTAGAACAACCGACTCTGACTACGTTGATGTTCTCAAAATGCTGCTCGCACGATGTACTAACAAGAATCCCACTTACAATGAAAACTTCGTACCATTCAAGAATGTCCTCAGAAACGGCAACTTGGAGGCGATGCACTTGTTTTTACAAAACGGAGTTCAGTTGAAAGATTGCGGCGTTCGGTGTCCACTACATCAAGCAGCTTGCAATGACCACCCAGAAATTTTGGAATATTTGTTGATGAGCCGTCTATTTGATGTAGATGAGCGTGACAAAGCCGGAGTGACAGCCCTGTACATTGCTACGTCGTTTCGGAACCTGGATTGCATGAAATTGCTCTTGGACTGGGGCGCAGATGTGAACATTCTTATTAGTCGGGATGGATACGACGGAGTCAAACTTCCAATACTAAATGCTCTCATAAATAACCAAGGAACTTCTGCAGATCTGCTCCTGGCTGCGGGGTCCAACTTGGATGTGAATGAATTGATAAATCCTGAGAAGGAAATTGATTTATCGCGTTGGTTTTTGGACATGAAAACATATTTGATCAAGCAGATAATACTTGATCAAAGTCGAGGACATGAGATCAACGCAGAAACAGAGAGAATTCTCAAGGAGCTAGTTCCCACGTATTCGGAAATTACGGAGCAGTGCTCAACAGAACTTGCGGCCTTGAAAAATTCAATATTTTTTGGCACCGTGACGATGTACGATGTTTTATCAGGGAAA
Organism: Eretmocerus eremicus; assembly: GCA_030522705.1. Taxonomy (NCBI): domain Eukaryota; kingdom Metazoa; phylum Arthropoda; class Insecta; order Hymenoptera; family Aphelinidae; genus Eretmocerus; species Eretmocerus eremicus. The sequence continues at coordinate 15,565 of JAPYYZ010005494.1, read as the reverse complement.
GATATTACAAAGTATACTGCCAATAGCCGAGTTAAGGAAAATGTAGAATCCCCGGAATTTGAAAAACATTTCCCCATGTACGGGAATCGAATCGAGTACATTTATTTATTAGCTTGTGTCAGACTGGACGTTATAAATGAAGCCGCTAAAAGTCTGAACAAGTTACTTGGATATCGCTTTGGTCACGGAATTCATCATCTAATCTTGTCGGGGCTCAAAATGAAAGATCTACGTAATGTGTGTCATATTTATACTCGAAGGAGTGATTGAATAATTCCATGAATTTACTTTGAAAACTTTTTCATTACCAAACGAGTCAAGTTTGCTAGTTTTTCAAGCATCAAAAATGTATCGAGAAGGATAAAAATAAACTTTGAACAATCTTCACTAACGGATCAGCTGAGAGGTTCTTATGCATGCCACGGGGAACAGTTTCTATCTATATATTACAGATTATTACAGATGTAGCGTTGAAAATCAGCAGAGAGGAATCAACCCCTTTGTGCACTGGAGCTGCGGATACATCTGTAAGTAAGACTAACAAGGAAAAATTAAAGAGAACTCGGGTTATGATAGCGTTGAAAAGTGCTGATCGATGAACATGCATATCATGCGCGAATTATGACTAATGTTTTGCTTCCCCTTATAAAAAAGCCTTGTATTTGATACAACCGATCTTCATGATATCCTGCCATCGTTGATTTTTCTCAGTCCTGAATGTCTTGAGATCCTTAAAGGAAAGTACAAGATACCTTGCCAACATTCATCATAAATTCAATAGAAATGGATCCTTACAATTTCTGCTTTATCTCACCTAATACTAACGCTGTAAATCGCTAGAAATTGCTTGAAAACTCATGCACTTTTTCAGTCATGGACGTGCTGGAAAATTCAATTCTCTATGCTCGACCAGAAAAATCATGAAATTGCTCTTGATTTTCATCATGTTCCATGATTTTCCCCACAAAACTTATGATTTTCATTCAGTTTCTGTGATTGGAAATTCGTAAGATTTATAGATATTTTCATAAATTTTTTAATATTATGGGCTTATATATTAGTTATGAACAGGTATCATGGTGGTCATAATTTCAATAAAATGTAGGAAATTTCGTGCCGACAGACGGACTACATTTTGGGTTGCACTACAATGGATTATAGAATGATTCAACGAACTAGCCATCGAAGCTTTATCGCATTGAAGCAAAAATTACACTGATTCGTACTAGCCTTTCCCTTCTCTTCTACGATTGTATTCAAATCCTGCAAAATGTTGCCGAATTCCCAAAATCCATCAAATTCTATTCAATAAAATCAATGTGCCTGACTTCGTACGTAGAGTCAGAAAATTTTGTCGAGCACTACCATCTCATATCTCGTAAAACGATGTTTGTTTACACCACGAGGAGATTTATTCTTTCCCATAATGGAGATGCAGCATCAATGTACAAACTCCTCTATATAGAAGCATCTGTGCACTATGGAAATATCCTATTATTACGTATCGGGGCATTGGATCGAGAGTGATGACTCTCGAGTTGGCTATGATGCATCTTGCATATGAGAGAGCGACAGGCGCCTGTCCGCTGCATCTCCCCGGCCGCACACTTATAATCTCAATCGTTACTTCACTCTCATTAATCATGCATGGAGTATGCGAAAACGATTACAAGGCTGAGAACTACTCTCGAGAAATCTCTATTACTCTCGCAAACGCTCATTGTGTATACCCGCACGCGTCGATCAACTCGCCGATATACACCATTCGCAAACCCCTCATTACCCATTTAAACCTGTTTCCATATAATACATATCTCAAGCCACGAGAGTATCGAGTATTACGTTTAGTGTCCAGGTCTCTCGAGAAATATTCCCATCCAAATCGACGTAATTTTTTTAATGTGGGAGCTTTCGGGCGTGGGCTAGAGCTCGCATGATAATTAGGCGGAGCGAGATTTGGAAGAGAGGGAAATTGAGCGGGCGCGAGTGAAAATGAGAAACAGGAATATCGCGCACATGAATCTGACTCCGTAGATGGGCTGTCGAGTCGTTCCTTGACGATGGCGTGTACGTTTCAAAATAGCTTCTTCAAATCCTCACGCGCGAGTTTCGCAATGCACACACTCGTGCGAGATGATGACGACGACGACGAGCGACGGCAGGCTCGCATACGCGGATTCATTCACATTTTTTGACGCAAAAGAAAATGTGAGTAGCTGCTCATTCGGCGCGACCGCGACGAGACGCGCGCGCTCGCTATTTTGTGTGGGCTTTCGATATTTCAGCCGCGCCGCTTTGTGAGGAAACACCTTGGGCTCGTGCAGGTATGCATGCACAAATTATCATGTCGCGGCTCTCGGATTTCATGTTAATGATTCTGCATTCTCTCGCCGCATTTGACTGATGATACATCGCCCGTTTTGCCACCTCTGAAGGATAGGAACTTTTTTTTCGACCTGCGAGATGAATTTTCATCTATTATTGCCACTACTTTTTCTATACCATAAAATATTTTTACGGCCCGTGTTGCTGCTAATGATCAGAGTTCCCAGACTCTTTTCGCGTGTCTCGTTTTACATGCCATAACTCTGTCTCATTGAAATTCAGGACTAGACAGTGTAAGCTCGTGTTGCGGATCTATTTTTATTCGCCCCTTATCAAGAGGGCATCAATCTAGAGTGCGACGAGGGATAAGAATTCCGCGAAGAGGTGTGAATAAGATAACCGGGATATCGTAAACGCTCAATTCGCACGCTTAGATTTCGACGAAAGCCTTCTATAAATCGCAAGGACCCTCTACGATCCCATAAATCCTTTGGGGACTATTTGCTTGCAACCAACGTCAACCGTCCAGATATTTATACACAGAATAGTGGCTAAAAATTCCAATGTTCGAATGATTCCCGCACTCGTCATCCGAATACCTATACGAGCGATTCCCGATGATTATTCAAGAATTAATCTAGAAAAGAGTTCGAATGCTCGCGCGCGTCTATGTTTATTTTATTGTTCGTTATGGCTCCCCTCTCATGCAGCCAACAGTGCAAATTTTCGTACGCATGTGAGCACTTGCAGAATCAAGCGATTTTTTGTTTGTAAGTATAGGCCAAGCGGAGCGAGGTCTGAAAATTGCTGTGGCGCAAAGCAATGTGTTCTTCATCACGTGAGCTTTGAGAGGATACCGGATACCGACATTGTCGAATTTCCCCATTTCTTCATGAATTTTCAAGGTATAGCTAAGATTGAAAGTAACGCCGATTCTATAGGACTTATAGAATCGGCCTTACTTTTTAGACCCGCAATATCTCAAAAATTCATCGAAAAATATGAAAACTCGACAATGCTAGTGAGCATGTGATTGAGATAGGACTATGAAATGCCCTTAGCAAGGAGTCGAATCCGAAAAGACCTGTTTTGAGGTTGAAATGTTTTCGAAACGCAGGATTGGTACAATCGTCAACATAATCGTCGGATAACCCAAAAAAATGTCCCCAGGAAGAATTCCAATTTGAGCCGACCGGGAGATGTGAACCCACGTCCCTCCCCAGAATCGAGTCTCAGCCCAGTAGGACCAGAGTACCATCCGACTGAGTCACCAGCGCACCGGTTGTCGGCCTCGGCTGCAATTTTCGTACCCGTGATCGGATCAGCTCTATCCTGGTGGGGCCGATAATGGCTCGCGAGGGTCGTGGTGCTCAAGGCCGTTACCGGCTAATTCCACGTCATTGGGCCGCGACGCGAGATTGCCCCCCGAGGCATTCCCGTATGGTACAAGTGAGCTCGCGCCGAAGGGATCCCTCTCTCGAGCTCAAGTTTGCACTCTTTACGGTACGAATGGTTATTAATAGCTCGCGAGTACGCTGCATGACTCGCTGCTGCTGCTGCTGATTCTTGGGTATAAAGAAGGTGTGCAGGTGAGCCGCGATGAAAAGTCAAAGGATAGCGAGCGAGAAGTGCACTTTACGTAATGCTCAAACGATGCACCCGAGCGCACCCAAGTTATGAGTACCTGGAGCTTCGCCGAGTTGTCCCACGTTGCATTGCGCGGTCAGAGGTCTTTGATTGGGGGGTTCTTGAGAACAGTCGAAGACGGACTCATACGATGAGAATTTGACGTGAACGAGACGAGCTGTTTCATTTTTTCTGAAACGTTGTGATTTGAATGGTGCGTTCAACGTTGGACTCCAAATCCGACCATGTTTCGGAAACCCACGTTAACATCGTTGTTATTTACTCGAGTAATAAACATAGCTTCCATGTGATCGTTATTTACAAATGATTGTTTTTTATAAATGCATGATTGGCGTCTCCGCCCATTTTGGCCGCTAGGACTCCTCCACGCCCAAAATGGCCGTGCGAACCCAGTGCAATAATGGTTTTTCATTGTGAGAACCCTAGAACCGCATTTGCACGCGGCAGTTTTATATTAGAATGACGTAAAAGGTATTATTAGACGAATGATCTCTCCCGTAAACGCCAACACACATTCTTCAAAAACACGTAGAATCACAAACCAGCCATTTGAGAGGTGCATTCTGAGAAATACCCAGGATACCGTTACGAAAAGTGTTACATATGGATTCAGAGGTATTTTGCGCCACAAAGCGAGTGTATTCGCTCTTGAGACTGCTTTTGTGATATCGAAAATTTTTTGAATGTCATAGATATGAAAACATAACGCTGAATAACTTCACCTCTTCAGATAATTTCTGCTGTATATTGTTGGAATTTTTCCACATAGTACATTACATTACATTAAATGCCATTGAGAATGATATTCATTTGGAACTTTATGCTATCTGTAACTGTTCACCTTGAGTGGCATGGTAAATGAAACGTCTATAGTCATGGCTGAGATGATAGTTGACTCTCGATTCCATTCCATCTTGATTTTCCAGAGATGGTGCGAGGTTAATTCCTATGAGAATATTATTCCCATAGAGAATCGGGCCGCCTTCATCTACCTGCAAATTATTCAATTACTTGTTGGAGAACTCAGACTCATTCCTGATTTTCATATTTATACTTTTATTCCTATTTTTTAAATTCATTTTCAGCCACAATTTGAGCCAAATCCGTTAACCGGAGGTCGTGACCTCTCCTGGTTAGTCTCCATATTTATTATAGATTCTACTGCGCGTAACTTCCATACTGCATTGGATGTCCCGTCCGTAATTGAGAAGGAGTTATTCTTTTCCATCCTATCATATTTCGTTGTGTATATTTCATTGAGAACAATTTTGACCATCATGGGATGTAAATTCGAACTTCGAAAACAGTTATTCTTCAAAGAGGAGGGGGGGGGGCGGGGCTCAAGGCTGCACTGTTACGGCAGAGTTTCAAAGAGGCCGAGGGGTGGCCTAGGGGAATAAGAATGGCTCAAAATCGCGTCTCGTGAAATGGATGGACCTTTGCAAGGACTGAGACATGTTTAGAAAATCTCTGGCTACCTACTTGTACGTCGACATCAGGGCAATGGAGATCACAAGAATGATCTGTGAATTGCCAACGCATGTACTCTCCCGAACAACCTGAGCTGTCGTGGCCATGACGGTCAGTTACGGTTCGTGATCTTCCGTCTCACTCGCGCTCATGGGTTAGGATACGAGTGCGAGTGAGAGGGAAGTTCATTTCCAGGACAGTTCAGGTTGTTCGGGAGTGTAGATGTCGTGCGCAATTCGACCAATCCGGCAGTTTTTTCATGAATCGCTAAGGACCAATAAGGACTTGTTGGAGCCACTGATTCTTGTGTGCAATACTCACTTCTTCCAATACGGGGTGGCTGATCGTGCACAATACTTTCTCTCCCACTACAGCATTTCTCATCGATTCGGACACCGCCTCGTGTTCGCACTGTCCTTTCGGCAATATGTTCACCTTGTCTACTTGCAAGACGCTAGGTCTTTGTCCATTGACCGAAGTACCCCACCCGACTATCGTGCCAGTCAGACCATAAAAATGATTAGCTGGCTTCGTTGACAACAGTACTGGCCTTGCTCTCTCACCGTCTATTGGTCTCGATAACTGGAAGAATCATATCCTTTAATTAAAATGACAATTACCTAATTCATCATCTGTTCTAGAATTAGAGTTTCGAAAGGAAGTAGACATTCTGTGGTTGAATGGTTGAAACCTGTGTATTCAAATGATTGATTGATTGCGGTTATCACATATGGCGCAATCAGAAGCTTAGCCATTTCTACCAATTTCTCCATCGATGCGAGAGTAATTAAGTGCGGAGGCTCCCATGAGTGAAACATGTTACCAATATGAATGAAGAGAGGGTGTCTCATAAAGTGATGATAGTGTCAGATCAGGGCTTGAGAGAGCTCCAATAATGCGGGCTCGTGGATAGGAGGGCAGGTTACGCGTGATAGGCTCTAAGGTCTGGCAACGCCTCTGCTTATATGATGATGGTGATGATTCTGCTAGATTCTTCTTTCTGATGCGCACAATGATCATTGGACGACGATGTGGAAGTGAAGAATGGTAAACCATTAACGGGTAGTACTTGCTTAACGTCGGGGAAAGAAAGATCACGTTTCGTGAAAACAGATTCGCACTATTGTACAAAATTACTAGAAAAATACGTATATATCTATTTAACAGGGATTATGAGATCAAGAGAAGATTACCAATATTCAAATTATGATGGTCCTGTCATCGATAAGAAATTTGCATATTTGTAGTGAAGATAAGTAAAAGGCTCACGGTGATAATGGCTGGATTTAACTTGGTCGTTTCTGGCGTGCGGCGCGAGCTTGTTGCCCACTGATTGTAAGACACCCATGAGCTGACGTCGTATTGGTCACATCGTCTCAAATCTGATGATCCACCGAGTATTTGAAGAAGACGTGTAGGAGCCTTTGTCGAACATTCTGCAGTTGTCAAGACATGCTTTCTTGTGATGATAGTTCCCACACAAATTAGACGGGATGGCGAGCGACGTGGAATGGCTTTCGTAGCGATTGCTACTACAAACGGATATTCGTTCGCTGACGCAGATCTCAATGCTCCCCCGACTAGTGGCTCAGCGGCAACAAAACTGATCCCTACAACTGTTAGGATGGATTTACACTCTCATAAGAGAATTATTTTTCGGATTTTTCAAAAATAGTAACTCACAAAGAACTGAAATGAAAAGAGGTAACCTTTCCATAGCTATCATTTTTTGCAAATTCTCCATACAGGATCTATCAACTTGGTGAGAGCTTGTTCTGAACACCACAGACGAGCTTGTCGACTAGTAGAAATCTTACTGATGCAGAAAATGATTAAATACATTCCTTCAACGTTCAGTCTGATTGAAAAAATTAAGATTTGATGAACTGTAGGAATGGTAATTATATTGACATTCACAAACTTGCGAATCATAACTAGCAGCTGAATACTCTAAAATAAAAGTCATGAGCCATTACTTTACCTATTTCCGTAACTGGAATCTTCATTACGAATGTTCATGTATGAAACATCATCAAATGAATTCTTCAAAATGATCATTGTAAATCATGCGGCCGAACTTTCCTAATTCTGGAAAAGATATTTCAATCGACCACGAAGGACTAATAGGTATGCCACGTCGTCATCTATGAGTGAATACCCAGAAGTCCGTCAAGATCGATCGAAATATCTCTTACAAGTAATGCGACTCAACGAGTATCTTCGACCTTATTTTAATATTCGCTGATACCGATGGAAAGATTCAATCATTAAAATCTTCCGCAGCCTAGATGGAAGCATATCCTAGAATCTTTAGAGAATGACTGCAAAGCCTTGGTAGGATTAGTCGAGGAGAATTTTTGGAGTCCTTCCTGATAGATACTTGAGAGTATACGGAACAGCCTTTGAGAATTTCCATAAAGTTTCTTGATAACTTCTCTGCATTGCAACTTCGAATACATGGAATTTCATGAGTGAATCCTTGTTAAACCACTATTCGAATGTGAGACTTCCCATCATTGGAATAGTGGCTGCCCGCTGGCACAACTCCAAATCGGAAATTTCAAACTACAGTTTTGAGAAGTGCGTCTAACACAGATCCGATTTGTAGTCTCCATACAGTTCCAATTTGTAGTTTTGCACTCATTCAGTCTACGTGGCGTATATTTTCCATGTGTAAGAATTCATATTTAGTTATGAGGACGGTGGAATTTGAGGTCTGTATTGAAAACGACCACGTGACACGGAACTTGCGTAAGTACCGTGTAGACCCTTTAGGCAATGTGGAAGTTTCAGGTCCGCAACCTTCCAGAGGAGTCTTCTCTCTAAACCCCTTCGAGTGAAATCTCACTCAAAGCGAGTCAAATTCGTGCCACTCAAGCTTCGAGTGGCACAAATTTGACTCGAATCGAGTGAAAATCCACTCAATTTGAGTGAAATTTCACTCAAAGAGATTTCTCAAGTTTAGAGAGTTGGACAAGGCCCACGCCCCATTGATTATCTAACTCTCTAGCGTGGAATAATCTAACTTCCACTCCATCTATATATTTTGGGTGGTCAAGATGTATGAGAACTGGATGTATGAGAACTGATTCATTCTCGTCTTGTATTTTCCTGGAGTTTGAATTTATATAGTTATGCTATTCTAGTCCGAATACAGCCAAATTCGCTTCATGGTTAGCTATATCATCTTCAATTACTACCTGTATCTGCTACAAGAATATTTTGGGAAACGTCGAGCCTTTGCGTCACAGGCGTAAATTTTCAAAATTCCCCATAAATTCTGCGACCTCCATTTTTCAAAAATTACGTCATTTCCTTGGTCGTCAAATTCAAACCTGGGCCACGCATCACATTTGATCAGAAGTGCTCAGGCGCAACTCAAAAAAAGCTCGCAAAAAAGCGAGAGTGAATTCTGACTTTCGCTCTCGAGAGATGAATGTAGAGGGGGTATGGTGCCCTCGAAAAAGTATCAGGAAAAGGAGCGAAAGAGGCCCGAAAGAGCGAGAGAAAGAGATCGGTCGCGGCTCGCTGAAATCGGCGCGCGGCCGACCATTTAAGGCGAGATTTCGATCGGTGGGATTGCGCAGGTGGGCCCGACACATCGAGACATCGTCTCCCGCCCGGCTTCGCTTACGCGGTCTCGCAGAAGCTTCTCAGCTCTGAGCGCAGAGTCTCTCCTCGATTTTTCGATGAGAGCACGGATACAGAGGAGAGAGCGAGAAACTAGCCTCGAGGACGAATGCAGCGACGATCGAGAAAGAAGAAAGAGCACGCGACCCGCTGACCGATTTCGACATATGCAGCAGAAAGCGGGCGTAGTCGTGCCGGCGGCGCTTTTCATCCGCGAGCAGAGGATCGTCGTTGACGAGACTCGCTGTGGCGTGGCACGGCCTTGCCTACAACTACTTACTTGCTCACTTACGACTTTTGCGCTGATCGTTTCGCCAACTCGTCATCGATTCCTCGCGCATGCAGCCTCTGACGCGCTTTCGCGGTATAGCTCGAGTGTGGGACAACTCGCAGTTTGTACGGGATGGGCGCGAGAATGCGAGCACCCAGGAGAAATTTTGTGCTTCATAGCGAAGGCATCTCTCTGATGGTGAAGGCAGACGTATGGTGTTGCCGTGGTGTCTCTGAGCAAATCTTTGGAGGGTAATCCTTCAATTCTTAAGTGTTCTTTTCATTGCATGCATTCGAGTAATTCTGTTCGAAAGAATCTTTTTATTTGAAACTACTGCATGCTGATGGCAAAGATCACGAATTGTTGGGGATACCATGCATTGATATCGTTATTGCAGTAGTCCCCCGCGTGAAAATGAAAGATTCAATCAATTTAGGAATTGTTAGAGAACGCTATCTCATTTGTAAGAAGATGGTCAACCCCATGTGCATCTGTAGGTTAGAGAGCTTATCTCATCGGTAAGAATTTCAAATGCTCGTCTTTCATTCAAAGCCAAGAGGAAACTTGATTTTAGGTGGCAGCGTTTTAGGACAGTAATGGGTGAACTGAAATGTCGGATCTTGCATGATGGCTAAAGCTAATCCTAATTTCTAATTAAATCCACGAGGAATCGCGTGTTAGTAAAAATTTGTTCAGTACCAAGAAATATGAAGCTTTACATCTGTCACAGTTGGCCCACTTTTTCACAAATCACGTTAGACTTTGTTTGCTCATTGATAATATAGGGATTAGTATCTTCCGGAGGTTGACGTGATAAAATCTGCAGATGCTACCTTGCAGGCTTTATTGTTTTTAAAATCTTGGCTTGTATAGTAGAAGTGCTTTCATGTAGTGAGAAGTAGAGCGGAAAAAAATCCATACTCCTTATTCCTCGTCGTGATAAAATATTCGAAAACAGCTATGTCATGCGGAAAGTAATACACGGATTTCAGAAAATGTGGTCGCGTACTACGTAAAAGCTTGGGGTCGAATTTTTTTCGAATCCGTGGTTGCCTCCCAGATAGAGAAAACTCCTGGGATGTATGAGATGACAATTTTTATGAATTGGCAATTTGGGATCGTGAATCACACTTCCCTTAAATTTGGGCACATAAACTTCTCGGACTCGTTTTCAGATTTAGAAGTGCTATCATACGATTAAACCTGCTATGAGTGGTGACGATTTATCAAACTCTCTCTCCACATCATCGCTGCAATGTCGAGAATTTCAAGTTCACGATCGCGTATCGCAACCAATCGTCAGCTGACAATGACATTCAGAATTGCGTATCACTGCTGGCAGAGTTGTCAAATGAGTCTCTCTGCTCCACTGGTCTCGTTTCAAAAACGAGACAATCAAGCTTGTACCTTCAGACAGGCAGTGACTAAGATCGATAGCTCTGAAAATGCACACTCAGAGTGAAAGTGCAAGCTTGCCCGAGTCCAGCGCGCACCCTGAGAGCAAACCAGAGTGAAGGAATTCGTGCAAGTTTGCGCAAGTGTCGCCGGTTGCTGCCCAAAACAAACGAGACCGCATCTCGTGCCTTGTCTGTCGCTGACTCAGCACTCACCAGCAGCAACGTACTAAGGCTCATACGCTCGCTTTTTACCTGCTCGAATGCACTCGAAGGACTCGCTCTTGCAACGCGCGCATGAGAAATTACTCTGGCTCATCGTCAAAGCCACGCGCGCTCTATTAGCTCTTTCTGCGTCGTACATCCTCGCGCAGCCATCACAATATTTGAGCAGACCTGCACGTGAAAGTACACATTTACGCATTCGCTTGCATGCAGGTATATACGTGGCCCACACATGCAGGTGATATTACGCGCGGGCCTCGCCAAAACGGGCAGAGCTGCAGTGAGGCCAAAACCAAAGAAGTAGCCGAGCCGGTTTGCTTTCTTGACTCGAACTGCATAATGTCCGCGACGTTTCCGCGGCGCAGAGGACAGGACACATCGCATAAAAGACACACGCGGTGCAACTTGCCGAATATAAGCATCGCGTTTGAGAGAGAAAGAGAGACTCGGTCCCAGGATTGCGAAATCTCGCTCCAAGTGTGCATATGTACGCGCAATTCAACGTGTGCACGAGAGGGAGAGAGAGAGAGAGAGAGAGAGATGCGTTTTTATTGCGGCTTTGCGAAATACACGTGACGCGTACGCGGCGATTCTGCACTTTTGGCGATGTTTGCTCGGAGCCGCCTCTGCATCGCACGACTCGCCAGAGCTGCAAACTGTCGTCACTATCCGTCGAGGCTGTTTTAGTTGTTTGGTCAGACCATGACGCGATATCTCTCGAGTCGTTTCTCTTTCTTTTGGAACCTCGGAACGAGCTTTTTGGATGAAATGTTGGCTTGCGCGTTGGATCGCTTTGAATTTGATTCTGCCGCGCCGGGGTATCCTTGTCGTCGCTCGAGATGACTGCGGAGTGGATCTGCGAGGATGTGGAGATTTGTAAACAAGAGATGCACGTGGGGCCTACGTCATTGGGTGAGATCGTACAGCCTGGCGCGGCGGACTGCAAACGTGATGAGTTCCTTGCACTAAAGGATTATCTTTGAAACTGTGACTTTACTGACACATAGACATTAATATTTTATGAAGGGAGTGGCGAGGGTATAGAAAAGTGAGTAAGGATAAAAATGAAAGCGACAAGACTTTGCTGCGGGGTGGTCACCGGAAGCGACGGAGTATCGTCATAGCTACAGTAGAGGAGGTCAAAGTGGCAGAAATGGCCATTGAAGCGCTAACCGTATCCGGAGAAGGGGTTCGACCGATTATAACGGCCATGACAGCAGTCTCCGTAGTAGTAGTGGATGCCAGAGTGACCGTATTGATCATGCAAGCGGTGACCGTAGTCGTAGTGACGAATAAAGTGATTGTAGTGGTGGTAAGAACAGTGACTGTAATCGTGGTGGAGTTGAAACTGACCGTAGTGGCCATGAGAATGGCGACCCGAATCTTAGTGGAGTCCAAAGTGATCGTGGCGATCACAGAATTGGTGATCGTACGCGCAGTTTAGGTCAGAATGACCGCAATGGTCATGGTATCGGTGGCCGTAAACGTAGTAAGGATCGAAGAAACCGTTATGATCATAACAGCTGTGACCGTAGCCATGAAGAATGATAAAGTAACCGTAATGGTCGTACGAGCCGTAACCGTACTGGGGCTCGGAGTGATCCTAGTGGTGATAAATACGGTGACTGTAATCCAGTTGACCGGTAAGTGACCGTGAGAGTGGTGAGCATATTTGTAATGGACACGGGAGTGGTGACCGTAGTCGTGATGGAGGTCAGAGTGACCGAACTAATTGTGAGAACGGTGACCGTATTCGTATTGGTGAGCGTAGTCGAGATCAGAGAAACCGTAGTGGTCACAGGAGTGGTGACTTCAGTCGTATGGTAGGTCCGGGTGCTCGTAGAGGTCATCGGAGCGTTAACCTCAGTCGTAGTAAGGGTCTGACTCTGGCTCCAATACGACTATCATCACGTCTCTCAACAAAAAAAATCATGCGCACTTCCTCTTCGACTACAGTCACTCTGGTCTCCACTGCAACTACGGTCACTTTCTCATGACCACTATGGTTATTGTGACCTTGAATACCATTACGGTCACCACTCTCATCATCACTATGGTCACTCCGACCCCCACTTCAACTATCATCACTCTCATGACCACTACGGTCAGTCACAACCATTTCTACGACTACGGTCACCGATATCATAACCTCTGCGACTACTCCAATCGTTTGGAGGCTCTGAGTCTATAGCTATGGCAACGACTGGGACGTCTCATGAGACCACCTCATGACTCTGCAGCAAGCTTATTTCCTTGCCTGGTGTGTCCTCCGTTGTTCTCAAGTTATTGAAGTTCTCAGAATCTGTTTCATGATGAGAAAAATTTCTAACCATTCAGGTATTGATCGGGAGAGAATTCCCACAAATTGACCAGGAAATAATATATGACAAGGGTGGATGCTGGTTTTTAATTTTCTATTCTCAAATTCTCAAACACTCTAATTTAAAATTTTGAACTCATTCACCTATTACATTACTTGAAGGATTTTTTATAGCTCCAGATAAGAAGTGATATGAGCGCTCTCTCGGCAAGTAGAAGATCCCACACTCGTTGCAGGAAATTTCGAAGAAGATTCAATTACTAGAAAAGAATCGGTTATACTCCACAAGCGAATTCCAAAATACGATAATTGTCTCGCGATTAAATCGATACTCCCCGGAGCATAATTTTTCTGAGTCAATGGAAAAAAATCCTCCAACATCAATCCGCAAGCTCTCTCTATTTGCCTGCACATTCGCAACTGATCAAGTGCTCGCTCGATCTCACAGACATGGAAAGCTGCACAATGCAGTAAAAAATTCGAAAATGCACGAGCGTCGACACAGAGAGAGAATCCAGGTTTGATGCAGACTACTCGAGATCTGGGATGTTGCGCAGCGCCGCGCGAGATCTGAATAATCCCGTCACTCGTCATGTACGGTGACTGCACCGTAGCAAACGAAAAGCTGCCGCGACACGCCCGCACAAGGCTTAGCGCGCAGAGCTTAGCTTATATTCTTGTATACGTGTTGTGTATATCGAGCGAGAGCTGCAGTATCGTGCGGCTTACGAGACAGCTGTCGCGGCTCTCAGCTCAGCAGCTCGTGCCTGCACCATTGCAGAAGTGAGTGCAGAGATATGTACCTTCATGCACGTACCATACGAGAGAGCCACGATTTCGTGGAGCGTTTCACCGACGCGACTTGGGCTAGTAGGTATACCGAGATCGAAAGTGCAATCTTGCGGCTGCCGCGGAAAAGTGCTCGTGGCTATAGTATATACGTACGAAAATTGTTGTACTATGTATACGATGTATAGGCATGTATGGTTATATGGTGTCGATAGAGCCGCGAGCACGATATTCTCATCGCGTGCCGTTCGTCACTGCGGGAGAGCAATGTCAGGCAGCGCTGAGGACTCGATTAGTTTACCGAAGCCTAATGCTCTGCACTCGGTTGGAATCTGCACGAGCTCACAATGCTGAATGGGTTCGTCGAACGTGAAGTCGTTTGCTTGGATCGACACTCGATATTATCTGCGATAGTCGATCGACGCTGCAACTAATGTAACTTTGCAGGTGTTGGATTCTTTTTGAGTACCGACGGGAATCGGTTCGATTTTTCATCATAAGCATGCATTGCACAAGAGCCAAGGATTTATACGTAAAAATAATGGAGGCGCGAGGATAGCTTCATACGAGTTGAAAAAGGGTTTGCTGAGTAATTCAACTTTTGAGGCACAGCCTTGCTGGAAATGTTATTTGTGAAGAAATTTGTCAATATCTGCGGACACGAAGAGGTGTGCACGCACTGATTGATCGATTGGCGCGGGGCTGCCCTTGTAACGCAATATAGCAACGCAGAAGATAATCACATTAGTGACAGGCTGGGTCCTCGAGGGACAAAATCTGCAACTTGTTATATGCACCTTTTTTTATTAGAAACTATTGAGGAGTTATCAGGCGCAACAGTATTTTTTTGGGAGTGGCAAAATTTAATTTGGAAACTTTTCCTGTACCCCAAGTTGAAAGTTGTACGTAACAAAAGAATTTTTCCATCATTCTTATGGTATTTTTTACTTCTGGGTATCATTGGTAGACTTCCTCCACACATTGCTCAGTTGCAGGAGCGCGAATGATGTTTTTTTGGGTCTGAACGACCCAATGAAAATGGGCATTCAAATTTGCTACTTGTCCACAAAAACACCTAGTAGAAACACAGTATTTTTATTATTACTTCAACATGAGGGGCCATGACCTTATGGGTTCTTTTGAACTCTGCTCTGCCGTATTTTTGGACTACTAAGTGAGTCAACCCCGTACATTCTGAACCACCAGTACGCTGGACAAGCGCAAATATCGAACTTCCTTGATAAATTTTGATGTTGGTACTTAATATATCCCGTTCACTATTTTGTCCCCTGTGGGGGACACTCTTTCTAAAATTGATTGACTAAAACCAGAGCGTCCCAGAACCATGAAAACTGTTGTTTACTCTTGAGAGATGCAAAAACTAATGCTAAAAAGTATAAAGTTGAGCATCCGTCGGTTTGAACTCTCGTAAGACTGATTTCTTGAGAGTGGTTTTGAGGTTCGGCTTAGTTCCGTATTTTTGCAACTCTCTAT
>JAPYYZ010005493.1:0-10022 GCA_030522705.1 Eretmocerus eremicus | reverse complement strand
TGCAACCCTGCAAATATCTTGCATTTTGCGCTGCGAGAGAAAAGTACTTTAGAGCCAAGTAGTTAGATATACCATAAAAATAACTAACACAACGCATGTGTATTTACTAACATAGTTATACTAACCATAAATACGTTTCGACACGATTGTATCATGAGCGAGCCGTAAACTTATTTTCGAATACGCGCGCGTATTCTCTAATTATTCAGTATGTGTGATATGTAATACGATGTATTTGAAAAGGGTAGTAGCAGGTGCGCGGGTACAGAATGAGTTTGCATGGATACGAATGCTACGCGCAAGCGGCGAGCTTCCGAGCCGCCGAATCTCCAACAGTCAAGCAGACAAGGAAGGAAGAGCCCCGCTGTCCGGTGTTCACGAGTACATCGCTGCGCAGCCCTCGAGTCGAGGGACTTCTTCGTCGAGCCGCTTTCTAGCTTCCTGACTTCAACGCCTCTCAGACCACGAGGCTCTTGAGAAAACGTAAGTTTCTGAATGAGAAGGAGACTCCTATAGGGATCTCCCCCATTCAGAATAATCGTGATCAGTAAATTCAGAGAAATTCAGAGTCTTCGGTAAGGTATAGCCTTACCGCCCTGAATCTCCACTCGCGGTCGCGAAAATACTAACACCTAACTGCTCAAGCGCACACTCCAGGGGGGAATTATGGAGCGGTGGGTCCTAACCCAACGCAAACACTGGCACATTAGGATCGAACCCTGGAGGAGTAGTTAGGCCCTTTTTCCGAAACGCTCGCGGATAGTAAAATCACGCGCTCAACTCACCGCGACCGCGATTACTAACTGCGTAACGCATGTAGAAGTTTGCAAGAGTATAAATTGCTCAAAGATGGCTAATTAGTTTCTAATAGCAATTGTCCTATTTTGCTTGGAATGTTCCAGGATTACGTACAGATAAACTAGAATGATTACGTACACGCCCAAGGCATCGCAGCTACAAAAGGCCCATAAGCTTACCCGCACAGAACGAGTTCATAGTACGAGCCATTTCAATCGATTTGAATCACTTTTGGAATAAAAGTCAGTCTTTAATAGAAAAACTCGATGTGTCAACTCAAGGCCTCCTTATTTAGTTAATTTGTTAATAAAAGTAAGAGTTCATAGTTTATTCCTATTCTTCAGTTTATTTGGCTCATGATGAATTCATAAAACCTTTTTTTACGTGGGATCATTAAACACATAATCTTGCAAATATATGATTTTATAATTTCACAAACCCAGAAATACCTCAATCCTTACTTCGACCCTCATTTTCAGAATTGTTCGACTATTATAAATAATGACACGCATCATTGCACTTACGATGCGTTTTTCCGCGTATGTTAAATTAATACGAGAGATGTAGCAGAATAAGAAAGGTGCACGCGGACGCGAGAGAATTTGAGTTTTGATTGTACGCAAAAAGCGATATTAGAAATCAAACGATTATAAAAATATAACTTTTAAAGCTATTATCCAATCATTATCAAATTTTATCGATGTATCCCCTACCTTAAAGGTAGGTTATCATGATCGAAACGTAGGAGAATCGTCATTTCTATCATAAGACGAGGCATTTAAATGATAAAAATCGATAAGTACGAAAACTGAAAAGTCCAGTTTTCGGATTAGTTTCGGTTAATATGAAATTTGTTCCTATCATAATCAATTGAAAATGATACATACGCCTCTACTATGAGTCCTTATCACGAATCGAAACTTGCACCCAACATATCTCGGAGGCAGCCTGAGTAGCAGCCTAAACCTGGATGCAGATGGACCAATATCGGGAAGTTATTAGACGATACACGTAAGTTAGAAACCGATTGCTCACGAGCTGCAGATCGTGAGCAAATCGAGGTTAATTGTTAAGTAGTAACGTTAAGAAGCTGATTAACAAAAACGGACCGACATTGCACCTTTTGTCGGTCATAAATACAACGTTAGCACGTTGCATATATGGTACCCCTGGTGGGACAAGTAAGAATTGAGGTGATGTGCGAATGAAAACTGGAGCATTCCAAGCGTAGAATCAAATTCTTACTAACAATCGCATTGAACATTATAACAAATAATTGTTAGCTCGTGAGGAGCAAGCGCAGCGAACGTCGAAAGCGAGTCTCTGCAAGCATAAACTTTGCGACCTTTCGGGTTTGAAAAACTGACTTTGAAGCGACAAAGTTGTGTACATCGAACGGATTGAATCTTTCGGTACAGGCAATTCGTGCATAACACAAGGCTCAAAGGCGAGGCTTGGACCGAGAGAGGCATAACGCGACGTCGAAAGAAATGTAAACAGAGACCGCGCGATGAGGAAAAGTCGTCTCTCGCGTATAGCCATTGTTACCGGAGATTAGAGAGAGACACGAGATACGCTATCGAGCTTCGATTCTCGGAACGGCGCGAATCATAATATCACGGCGTCTATCGAATTACGATCCTACGCGTAGTGAGCGACTATTCGGTGTGAAGCACGTCCGGTGCATTTCAAAGATAGAAAGATGCCGGTAACACACTCACCCAAGGGTGATGAATCGGAGAAGAATAATACACAAAATGATGCGCCGGGTCAGCAACCGCTGATAGATTTGAACAATGATGAGCAGCAAGCAAGCGATTCCGTATCCAATGCAGGTGGTGCAAGGGATGGGGAATCGAGCGCTGCAGGGCAAATTGGCGCCCAGGCCGGAAGTCAACCGAGCGCGAGTTTGTTTCAGAGTAACATGCCCGTTTCGGATGGTCAATCCCAGAGCAATGCACCGGGTGGGGCAAAACCGAAGTCTACAAGAGGTCGCGGTAGATCAGCAATTCCACCGCATTTGCGAAATAATACGCGTACGATGCAAACGCGCGCTTCCGCAAAGAATTTGTTTCCAAACACCTCGGCGAGGGGTGAAGTTGAGAATGAGGCGTTACAAGACCAAACGATTAGGGAAGTACGTCGCTCGCTAGAGAATGCTGCGGCAAATCCGATAATCGGGCCTCCGGATGTTGACTCGGACCTCGATGATATACAATCAGAGGCGGGCGGGCACGTGAACAATGAGCGATACTCCGTTCGCAAAGAGACCCATGAGATTATGATGGAACTGCATTCGCGCGTGAAAATGCTCAAGCGTCGCGCGGATGTTACAGACGATAGGTTACAACGACTGGATGAGACGCAAAAGATGATCAACGAGTTGGCGTTATCGAACTCGGATAGGTTAGATGCGCATCAAGATGTGTTGAACCAAGCCGAAGACGATATAGTTTGGCTATCCGGAAATCTCGCGAATTTGGAAACAAATTTAACGGGAGTCAAAGCGGAAACGCAGTACGCAGTGCGTTTATCTGAGGCGACGGATACGGTCACGAAGCAGCTTCATGAGCGTCACAAGAGACTTGAGGAGCGCGTAACACACGACAAGGCGGAACTCACGGACATGATTCGTCGTCGGCCTATGAGTAATGGATCACCACGATCGGGCGTGATACCGAAATTGAAATTGGACTTGCCAACCTTCAGCGGCGCGCGTTTTGATCGGCCAGCTCGATTTTTACGTGATTTGGGAAATTATGTCACAGTACTTCAATGTGATGCCGAGACAATGAGAATCGCGTTATCTCAGGCAATGAAAGGGCCAGCGCGCGACTGGTGGAATTATGTCGAGCCATTAATTGTCACTTTTGATGACTTTCGAAACAAATTTACGGAAAAATATTGGAATGTACACGCGCAAGAGGAGACTCGTCGTCTTCTCGATCGTGGATATTACATGGCCGAGAAAAATATGAGCCGCGGTGAATACGCGTTGAAATTGTACAACGAAGTAAAGCAATTGACTGATGCACCGTCTGATCGGATAATCGTGGAGAGATTATCACGGCATTTTGATGAACACGTGAGGCAATCGATTTTATTGAATCGCGTCGAGTCCGTCGATACGTTGGTGAAGTTATTGGACACATTGGACTTAGCGGGAGACTTGAACTCGCGAGATCCAAAAATCAAGTACGTTGATTTCCATGATTCGCACGGCTCACGTGGTCAATATAACCCTCGATTCTCGGAAAATCGGACAAATCGGGAAAATAAATCATTATATGTACCACGCAAGGACAACAATGGGTTACGCGATGGGTCAAACCAGGGTGAGCGTAAAGTAGGGGACAGCCCCGCGCATATTCGTGCGCGCACACCCGAGAGATCAGGCACGTCAAATTATCGCCCACCCACACCTCACACGAGCGCTCAGCGAAGCGGCGCGCCGGCCTCACGAGACGGCTCGGCGCCACGCGAGTATACGAACCGCGACAGCAGTCGGGAGCGTACATCGTCGAACTCAGGCGCGTATTTTCGCGAAAACACAGCTCAAAATAATGATCGTCGCCGATCGAGTGCGGTGAATCAAATAGAAATTGAGTCAGTGCATAGTGATACGGAAAACGAGTAATCGCTGCACTGATCCCACACCATCATTATGACAATATCAAAAATGATACTTCCGTGACAAATATATGTCAAAAACTTGATGCCAGTGTAGCGATTTCTCACCGTGTGGGTAAAAATCAATTTAAACGTAAACAGAGAAGCGCTATGGGCGCAGTAATGGTTTCAGAGCAGCTCGCTCAAGCGGAGCAGTTGAACGACATTAGCAATTTGTGTGAGGAAAATAACGTGTCACCACTCGAGGGGCGAGCCAATCATTTTCATGAAAATCAAACTGAAACGGTGATTGTAGATAATGAGGAATTTGTCCAAACTTGTATACCAGTAGCTAATCTACTCGAAACTAGCTTGCAGAATAGGTCGGATCCGATCGAAATGGGGTTGAGGAATAAAGGGATCAAAGCTCGGTACGAAAGGGCAGATGATCTTATTGAATCACAGCGGATTAAGTGGAGTGATTATGAGAATGCAATGCCGCGATCAAGGGGACAGGATGAAATCGAGTCAAATTTGTGGGAAATTAATTCGATAGTTTCGCGAGACGAGTTACTTAAGGAGAGCGATTATGCTTATGAAAGGGAAGATTCTCCCAGGGCTCAGTGCCCAGAAATAAAAATTCGCATTGAAAAAATGCAAGTTGATGCTTTGCTTGATTCTGGTAGCAAGTTGACATGCGTGTCAGAGGAGGTATATAATACTTACGCCGCGATATGGGGATATTGCGCTACGTTACCGGTGACCGGGATGCAAGCATACGGGTTTATCGGTGAAAAATCACAGCGGATTAAGAAACAGTTCCGTGCAGAGATCGAGATCGGCGGCGTGAAAACATGGGCAGATTTCCTGGTCATTCCTCGGTTATTATGCGAATGCATTTTTGGAGTCAATATTCTCGCGAGCCTTGGTGCAAAGCTCGATTTTGAAACGGGAGAGATTCTATTTAAAATCAATGGTTCGATTGTAAAACAAATATACAATGTTGTTGAATTCCCGTTGAAGGAGCTTAACGCAGTTCGGAGAATATGCAGCTACAATGATGATGGATCGGAATCCGAGTGCGATCTCGTGCCTATAGCACACGTTGATATCGAGCCTCGAAAGCCATACAAATTAACAGATGAAAAAATTCGCGAAAAAGTTGAATCAGCAATGGGACTTTCAGAACATCAAAGAGCTAGATTGTTTGACATAATTTCACGATTCCGACACATTTTCAGCGATGTACCGGGCCGATTCAAGGATTTTGAGTACAAAATAAAATTGAGAAACCAGGAGCCATACAAGCAAAAGTCCTATCCGGTTCCGATGAAATATCGAGAAAAAGTTGACCAAGAAATTCAAAGAATGCTCGATATGGACGTTATTGAACGTTCTGAAAGTGAATACATAAATCCAATTGTACCGGTCATAAAAAAGGACGGATCTGTAAGACTTTGCTTGGATGCTCGTGAAGCTAACGCGAGGTGTGAAGATGATCATGAAGGACCCGAAGAAATTGATGAAATTTTTCGGAAATGCGCTGGTGCTCGGGTTATGTCCGGGTTTGATTTGGTCGCGAGTTTTTGGCAGGTGCCATTGGCCCCGGAGTGTAGAAAAGTAACTGCTTTTCTACATAAAGGGAAAGTATTGCAATATAAAGTAATGCCATTCGGGGGAAAAACGAGCGGTGCCGCTCTAAAGAGAGCGTCATATAAAATCCATCAAAAAATGGGGGACTCTCTGCTCGATTTTGTGGACGATTGGTTACTGATTTCTGCAACTTACGATGAGCATCTCGATCATATCGAATTACTTTTTGAGTGTGTATCAGACGAAGGAGTCACCATGAATTTCGACAAATCAGAGTTTTGTAAACAAGAAACAAAGTTTCTGGGACACATTTTAAGTACAGATGGCCTCAAGCCAGATCCTGAAAAAATCGAAACAATTCACAATTTTCCGGCGCCGAAAAATGCGCGACAACTGAAAGGCTTCCTCGGTCTGGTACAATTCTGTTCAAAGTTCACGGAACGTTTATCAGATGAAATCGCACCATTGCTCGAGTTGCTAAAATCTGGAACGAAGTGGAAATGGGAGCATGAACAAGAGACTGCATTTGCCCGGGTAAAAATGCTATTCGACCATAATATGTTTTTATGGCATCCCCGCAGGGACAAGCCATTTCAACTATATTGTGACGCATCGGCCTGGTCGGTAGGAGCAGTTTTAGCTCAAAATGATGGGCATGGTTCGCAAGTTATCACAATGGCTAGCAGACAGCTCAAATCTTTTGAAAGGAACTACATGACCACGGAGTTGGAATTATTAAGTATTGTATGGTCTTTATCAAAGTTCAGAAGTTGGATTCTGGGTGCAGAGGTTCATGTGATGAACGATCATAAAGCTTTATCATATCTAATGACTTGCCGTTTCATGAACGCTAGGCTCACTCGTTGGATGCTCGCAATTCAAGATTACAACCTCACGATTCATCATATCCCGGGGAAGGACAATGTCGCGGCGGATGCGCTGAGCAGGATGGGATATCGAGATCCGGACAAAAGTCCGGATGATCTGATTATTCACGCGATCTCAGTTAAAAAACCGTCGAAAGATCTCGCGCGTAGAATGAAAGATATAAAGATTGAGCAGCGCAGGGATGATCGAGTTGCACGAGTTATTGAACGTTTAGAACAGGGGGCCGATCACCGAGATTATTTTCTGAAATTTGACGTTTTGATGAAGGGTAGTGCCGAAGATCAGCGTATCGTCCTTCCGACACAACTCATGGAACTTTTGCTAGATGAGATTCATGAGTCATATGATCATATCGGTCCGCTAAAATGTTCCAAAATGATAGAAGAAATGTTTTTTTACCCAAATCTATTGAAAATTGTTTCTCGTAGATTACGGGCGTGTGACGCATGCCAGAGGCATAAAAATTATACGGTTGGGATACACGCAGAAACACGGCCAATCATTGCGTCAGCACCCGGAGAATGGATTTCGATTGATTTTTACGGGCCTCTGCCTACATCTACGGCGGGTGCTCAACATATATTGGCTGTGCTTGATGTGTTTTCGAAGTTTACAACTCTGTATCCGATAAAATGCGCGAATACCCGGACTACCGTGAATAAAATTTTCAATGATTACATACCTCGATTCGGGAAGCCAAAGAAGATCCAAACGGATCATGGAACTCAGTTTACATCGAAGCAATGGTTAGACCGACTCGAGGCAGAAGGTATTAAGGCTATATTTTCGTCAATTCGCAGACCCTGTTCGAATCAGGTGGAAAGAATTAATAAGGAACTTGGCCGTCACTTTCGTACTTTAGCCAGCAAGAATCATAAGGCTTGGGCAAGATGGGTACCGTTCATTCAAAATTGCATGAATGAGGTGTATCATGAGTCAACAGAATTCACCCCGACCGAATTACACCTTGGTAAAGCCCCAACTCGATTTTGGGCAAAATGGATTATTCCGCCCGAACGTAAGGAATTATCCCACGAGCAAAAGCTAGTTTTCGCCATGAATAATCTCGTTGAAAAGGGTATGAAACGCGCAGATAAGCACAATGACGCGAGAGAATTCACGGAATTTTCAGAAGGACAGGAAGTTCTGGTAAAGGCATGCAATTATTCGTCGGCCGAACGAGGTATTACCTCAAAATTCCTCGCGTTGTATGAGGGCCCGTACGTAATTCGGAAAATTACCGGTAGTTCATCTTGCGAGCTGTATGACCAAAATTTGAATCGAGATCGTGGGAAGTTCCATGCTTCTGCATTACGTCCTTACTATCGCCGAGATGAATGATGAAATTAAAATCTTTTCAGATGTCGATACATAGCGACGACTCCGGAATGATAGGAGAAAACGAGGACGCTCACATGGACTTAGAAATAGAGGAAAGGCTGGACGCGCTTGAACAATTCGATGAGGACTGGTGGGCGACGGTAGCCGTCATGGTAGATGAATGGGAGATCACTAAGAGGGAATGGATCGAGTTCCAGAGCATTCGGGACCGTCATGACCTGACCGCGAAAGTAGCCTATAGTCAAACGAAAGAGATCAGGAATGAGCTCTCTACTTTGCGTCGAAGGATGATTGACATGCAGCACGAGATCGCCGAATTGAAATGGCGACAAGAGCGGGAACTTGAATTAAACAAACGGTGTTTTGAAGTAATGTTCGATAACCTGTCTCAAGCCTTTGAAAGGTTAAATTTACACAATGTAAATCAGGATTAAGAGCAAACTTGCCAAATAAAAACATATGAGTTACGTGACGAATTTTACGATTTTGATTCGTTTCTATACTTATTTCACCTCAATGTTGTTAAAGTATGTGGTTCAGCTCTCGCAAGCTACAAACAAGATACGTATTTATTTTCCTTATTTCGTATACGAAGAAATGAAGACGTGTTTTGAGTTCTTGATGATAAAAGATATAATTTTGTTTTTTTTTAGTCAAATGCCGGTCTCGAAGTTCAAACGAGCAAGACAACGGATGAATAGGAAACTGAAACGTCTGAGAAATCACCTTGAGGTGGTACAGACTGAGGTCAAGAACTTAAAAATTCAAGTAGAGAATCGACCTCAAGAACAGTTACCCGTACCTCCACGCGTATCGGAACCGATAGATATTGACGACTGCCTAGTAATTTCGAACGAAATCCCTTGGGAGGATTTCGAAGAACTTAAAATCAACGTACGTAATACGTGTCTTGTTGTACCATGAAGCTCTGTTTTCATCTCATTGTGTCCGACTCCGTATTATCCGCGAAATGAACCGTTATCAAAAGTCAGTGAAATAATCTAATCTTCTATACGATAGGATGCCTAGTCCACGAGATAAAGAAAGGATGCGGGCATGGCGCGAATTAGGACGCCAACGACGTAGGGAAAGGAACGAGAAGGCGCAGAACGAATGGAATAAGATGCGCGAACAGGAAGCTCAACGGGAACAATGGGCCCGGTCCAAAATCCGTGAATTAGAGCGCCGATCAGCGGAAGAGAGCGCGGTACGTGAGTATGCCGCTGAAAGGGCACGTATCGACCGTGAACGAGCCGCGATCCAACGTCAAATTGAGAGGGTGGATGCAGAACGTGCGTTGGCGCGAGAAAGACAGCGACTCCATGTTCTCGGAATGCCTCAGGACCCGTTACCCGAACGCAGAGCTCGGTACGAGTCACTGGGGCTCAACATCAAAAAGAAATGATTGGAAGTACGTGTACCGATAACATTTTGATATTATTTTCAACGGGGACGGCTCAAATCACTGGTGTATGAAATAAACAAGGGTCTTTTGATGGCCTAGTATCAGTTTTTGTTTACTTTATAATACGATTCACATAACCTAATTTTAAAATGTATAGAGTCATTTCAATTGGTCCGAGTAAATGTCATCTCAGATTAAAGCCAATTCAAGTAGATTTCAATCATCTCTCGCAGCATTGTTGAATTTCCGTCAATATCCAACTGGGTTTTTGAAAATTCAAAGGGGACTATGCAACCCTGCAAATATCTTGCATTTTGCGCTGCGAGAGAAAAGTACTTTAGAGCCAAGTAGTTAGATATACCATAAAAATAACTAACACAACGCATGT
>JAPYYZ010005492.1:0-16926 GCA_030522705.1 Eretmocerus eremicus | reverse complement strand
TCCCGAGGCCGAGCACCAGGTCAACCCTGGGCCCCGCACCCACCCACCCACGTCCGCGCCCACCCATATCCCGAGACTGCCTAGTAGTCCGCCCACATCGAGAGACTGACAAGTGGTCCGTTTCATGATAGACTAGAATAACTACACTTGAACACATGAAAAAAAAAAATTTCAGCTCCACTGATAATCTATTCAGCGGCAGGGCGATCCTTGACCAAAAACGAATTTCACTATTGCCGGCCGGCCGGCCGACAATTTTCAGTGGGGAATGGGCACTCTGTTCCAAGATACAGCTATAGACATTAGCATTGCCCATATAGGCCTGTGTTAAAAGGTCATGTATATAGTTATACTAGCAATGCTAATGTCTATGGCTGTATCTCTGGACAGAGTGCCCATTTGACAGAGATACTCTAGATTCTTCATATGCTAGGTGGTGAGAGTCTGTAAAAAAATTCTGGTCAGATTTGGTGACCCGAAGGGTGTGGTCTCCCCTTGTCAGTCGCACAATGGAATAACTGCTCCCGCAGAACATTCTTGAAGAGATTTTTCATCAATATCGATGGGAGCAGAGCTCTGTAATAATACGAGTATTCCCGTAAACGATGAACCATATTCTATTCTCGAATTGTTTACTCAAAAAGCTCTGTGAAGATGCGTCGCGGGCGGATATCAACAAAGCTTACGTAACCTCTACATTTGGCATTTTCGAAGAAAAATATCTCAAAAACGGTGCATAGGCGCTCATCGCGCCCATTAAGAAAATTGATCAGCGCATCGAGATCTCTAAACTGGTACAATTTCATCAAAATTGACCGTGGGCCACTGACCCATTCATTTGGTGTGGGGTCCTTTCGAATTTCAAACTTCAAACTTCTATCCCAGGAGAATCTACATCTTCTTCACCTGAGGGAAGAGCTAGTCCCTAACGGAATTGTGGAAGATTGGCTCGCACATTCTTCCCTCCCGCCAGAAACGCCCTCAATACCAGATGTTACGAAGGCAAAAATATCACCCTCGAGAGTAATTATCCTGAAATCTGCTCCGTAACCGCTAACAAGAGCTGCGAGGAGCCGACTTCCAAGTTTCTGGAAAACACTCAGTACGATTCATCAAGGAAAAAGCGATGTCGAAGAGGGCTATCTCCAAACGAACAATCAGCTCATGAAATCTCCCACTCCCGCACAATACGCGCAGAGTTACCTCCTTGTAACCCAGTTACACGCCGATCTGAAGATGCGTGTTACTCCTTCTTTCAAATTAAGAGAAAATGGAAAAGCCGCCCCGTAAGGAACGTACCGTCCAAGGACAAGTATGAGTCATGACTGAGGTTCGCCCATTCAACCTGATCTGAAGCTCAAAAACCCACAACCCTCAACGTCTCAATAAGCCGAGAATGCTTGACGTATGCTAAGGACAACATAGTACATCCCATCTAGTCGGATTTTGACTTTCCGTTCCCGAATAATAAACTACTCGTTGATATCGAGGCAACTGACTCAGGAAAAATGAAAAAACTGGACCCCGCCGTAGGTGACGTACTAGTAACAGAGAACCGTGAAAGGCTCATCAATGGCTTCGTAATTTCCGACCAAAAAGACTCTCCTATCGACCCGACGAATGTGAAGACATGTTCATCTGATCTTTCGAAACTAATCCAGGAATCAGATGCAGAATCTTTCAGAGTCATCCGAGTGGGAGGATTAACAGATAAACTTCCCAAATTAGCAGTAAGAGAAGCAATTTTGAATGAATATCGTGATTTTTCTTCGTTCATCATATCTTACTACGGCACTTGTAACGTTTCCCCACCAGGAAGAATCGCCTCCATCATGGAGGGAGCCCACTCTAGTATTTTTGGAGGCCATCGCGGAATCGGAAAATCGGATAGGCATGCACGTGAAGAATATTGATGAAAAGGTACGAAGAGACAGTTTGGAGAATTTATGAACAAATGCACAACTTGTCAAGAACACGAAGTGAACGGGATTCGTACCAGAGTCCTCATGATCATCATAGAAAATCCGATGGAAGTATTCTCAGAGGTAGCAGTCAATACAGTAGGCCCATTACCTCTCACTCCTTGGAATGATAGACACATCTCAACCATGCATGTCAACTTTCGAAATTTTGCTTAGTCGTTCCCGTGCTTGACATGAGAGCCATCACGGTCGCGGACGCATTAGCCCGACATCTTATTTCCAATTTTGAGGTACCTCAAGTAACTCTTAGCGATAGAGGCACCAGTTTCAAGAATAGGTTGCTTGAGAAGTTATCATAAATATTCAGTTTCGAGCTCATAACGACCACAAGTTTCCACCCTCAAGGGAACGGGTCCTTGGAACTTAGCCATGCGATGCTTGGGAGTTACATTCCCACGAGAGCCAGGGAGAAACAAGACTGGGATGGAATTATTCCATTTACAATGTTTGAATACAACTCTTCAGTCCATACCTCGACGGGTTTTACTCCATTTGGAATAATTCATGGCCGCAAAGCCCACACATTGGGAAAACTACCAGATGAGTTCGAATTGGGAACTCATCATTCTCACCTATGTAACTTGATGAAAGCCGAGATTAAAAGGACGGCGCGGGGAAGTTTTTTACAATCAAAAGAAAGAACGAAATTTCGAAACGACAAAAACAAGAAGCCTAAGGATCTCAAGGAAGGAATGAACGTCTATGTTCTGAGGGAACCTCACAAAGGCAAACTAGATACATTTTTCAACGGTATATTCAGAATCAAAGAGATTCACAGAGATGATGATGTCCTACTTGAGTCCTACAATGGAGAAACGTTTCGAAAGCATTTCGATGAGGAGAAACGTGCCCTCTGCTAACTTGCATGAGTCAATCTTGACTGTTACAGGTGACCGAAATGGCATCCCGTCAAAGGGAAGTGCTCGGTCTTCCTTGGCTGTTTTTCTGCGATATTAACATGGAGTTAGGTAAATTTAACTAAAGATTTGGAGTGATGCACATTTTTACGAGCCGTGGGATTCATTCCCAGTATTTTTGTGAAGCTAGAATGATTAAATCTGGATGGAAAATCACGGTTACCCTAGATTGTAGCTAACTATTAGAGAAGAAAGATTAGAGAGAGAGAGGCAGTTAGGATCTATGCGCGGTAAATGTGCTTCAAAATTCACAGACTGCAATCAACTGATCCTACGGTCGAAACTAGAAAGAATGATGCATAGCTTGGACCTCTCACAAAACGACATAAAAGAATTTTTCCCAGTACCATCCGTTCCCGAACCTTCACTCTCAATCGGCCGCAATCTAAAGGAAAGAGGTGCGCCACATGGAGTAGTTAGATGAGCAAATAAGAAACTCTGGGACTATGGATGCCGACGATCGTGACCTTATAACGAAAGAAATGAATAGCCTATACGACCGTAACCGAAACATTTCACTACTCGCTTCTGAAAGAGCCTCGATCCTAAGGTTCGAATTCGACAATATCCATGAAACTATAAGATCGCAAGAAAAAGGAGTAAGGAAATTACACATTCAATTATCCCCCATTTTGCTACAGCCACGAGAACAACAGAACAATTATCGTTCCGGGGGAACCTAGAGCTGTGGGTAACCGAATTCGAAATGGTCTTGCAACATTCTATGTATTCATACGATACACTGATTAATGCTATTGGGACAACAGCTAGAGGAGAACTATACCCTTTGCTGTTGAAATACGAGCAACTTCAGATTCTTTCACATGACGTGAATAACCTTGAAACTGATCACGTATTGCCATGGAAGAAAGATGAAATTGCTACTGAATATCTCTTCTCTATATCAGAATCATACGTCCACGCAACCAAACAAAAAATCCTTGTGACATTAACCTTTCCACCGGCTGATGGTGATCAATTATCACATTATCAAATTCCCAGTCTGCCCGGGATGACAAAATTATTCCAAAATCACATTTCATTCGTTTTCCTCATGCCGAGATTTTCGAAAATATTCGTGTCGAATAATCTTAAGATCTACATGCTTCTACAGAAACCAATTGAATGATTGCATCAATAAGAACAACACCGAGTTGTGCAAAATATCTGAGCCCATATGGAATAGTCGAATTAGCGACCCCTGTGAATTCAAATTCCTAGCAAAGCAACCGTCAGCCGGTTCACTATATTGCAACTACGCCATAACCTCAGCAACCAAACCATATATCAAGAGAATGCTTTCGACTAATGAGAGGCTATTTTCTAGCTCATTCCCTTCTCGAATGAAGATGATCTGCTCCAACCGAGCCGCAAACGACCTAATACTCAATGGGACGGGCCTCCCCTCTATCAATGGAAGATTCACCGCGCATGCCAGCAAATTTACCCTTTATGGAATTAATGGAGTTGATTCCGATCATACATTCACTTATGAGCTGGACACGAAATTAAAAAATAGGAGAATGATTTCGAAAGAAATTTAAATAGCCCTCAGCGATGAGGATCACGTAATATTTGAGACCGTCGATAATTGGCTATCAAGCAAGAATCCGATTGCGTTAGGAGAGATGGAGAGTCAATATCGAGGAATATCAAAGCGTAAAAATATCACAGAAAGTTCCCAAACTCACCCAGGATTTTTGTTCCTGACACCAATTTCGGTTGCCACTCTCTTCTGCATAACAATAAGGAAAATATGAAGAACCCCGCACCAAATGCGGGTATTTTGGCTCCCGGCTAAATTTGATAAAACTTGATGAACTATGTGATTAAATCACGCTGATTGTGATTCGCGAACTCTTGTTGAGCTTTTTTGTACCGTTTGCCACATATGATTCAATGAAGTTGTGGAATTTTGGGGTGACGGGGGCTCTGTTAACACTTGTCAAAAACTATTCCGCGTTCAATTTTTCGTCGGATTTACCGCATACCATACCCATTTCTTCTAGAGAATTTATTAAATACAACAAAATCTGCGGGAATTTGTGTCAAAGTCTTGACTTAGAACAATGGAAAAATACAAGTTTGGCTAGAGATATTGCAGATAACGCCAGTCAAAGAGTTGTCTACTTTATGAAATACACGAACAGCTCCTACTCATGAATTTTTTGTGGGCCTTGGTCGACGAAGAAATATTTGATCGTGTTGACAAACTGCTGATGCATTTTGCTTGGGACTAGGATCAGCAAATATCAGACAAGCAGTGGGAATGGTTTAAGCAACGTCTCAGCACTCAAGGATTCAAAGCCGAATCCGGTTTTTCAAGCTATATATAGAATTATTCTTCCATAAGGAATATTCAAGATATCTACAAATGCCGATTCTGTTCGTTGGGAGACAGAACAAATACCCCCGTTTTGAATTGCTCCATGCATCGTTACTCTATAGACAACCCGGACGTGAGATTGTGGAATCAATCCTTAGATGGCAAGACGTGTTTTGGATCTTCTCCATATTCTCGCTCCATCGCGTAAATCGAAGAACCTTGAACTACCGCGTATCCTCAATGTACTGGATTTCCAAGAATAACGCAAGTTCTTCGAAAACAATATATAAAGTTACTGGGGGTGTATACATTTTTGGATTTTTGATAAATGACTGGAAAACATTTTTCTCGGACGTGAACTTGTATCGCCTTCGAAGATTAACGGAGGCATCATCTATAACCGAATATTACATCCAGAGAGCTTCATGCAGTTGATTCCACATCCAGATTTCATTTTGCTAACTTCTACATAGAGTAGCAATCTCCAACAAACGCGGAGAGTGATTCCAACTATCCTCAACACCCGATAACTACTCCCCCTCCGCTCGATACGTTTAACATCTCGCTGCTAGAAACGCCAGGATTGATGTTGGTTGGAGATATAACGTTATTCTCGCCTGCAGTTAACTTGCGCCGATTGTAGAGATTTTTTTACCGAGCGGTACAGTTGGATATATTTTCCAGGGATGTTTTGATTTCATTCAAGCAATTTTTGTAGCTGTTTTTCAAGAACATCGTGTCCTCGATCCTATTCATGTTGCCATTTAAATAGTGAATGTTCAACATTTCAGAAAATTCTCTCGATTTCCTGTTGCTCTCTCTATCAATAATTTGAACATACTGAGAATCAATTTGGTGTCGGTGGTTGGTAACATGAACAGCTCATGCGGAATTTTGTCAAGTTTTACAGTGGCATTCTGATGTTCCTTTACTCTAGTGAGTAGCTTCCTTTTTGTCTGACCGATGTATGAGCTTTCACAATCTTGGCAGTTGATCTTATAAACAACATTGGAAGATTCTGATTCATCTAATCTGTCTTTCCCCAATTTTATGAACTTTTTGAAGTTCATTGTATTTCTGGAAATGGGAGTGATATTTAGTTCTTCACAGTACGAGCTAATTTTATGAGCGATGGATGGGATAGAAGGAAGTATGAGTTTCGGTTGATTCTTCAGGATGAATGGCCTCCTGTTTGTAATGTTAGAGTTTGGAGAATGTTCGAGATGACAAAGCTTTTTATTGACGTATCTGTTCAAAAGTTTTTGTTAAATGAATTTTGGGACGGTATGTCCCTTGTTTCAATTTTCATCGATGACATTGCTCATGACTAAAAGACAGGAGAACTGGAATGTGTAAAGTAGTCTCATTATATTGAAAAATTCATAAGAAGTTCCATCACGTACAGAAAAGATGTATTTATATTATAATTTCATAGAAAAACTAAGCCAATCTCAATTCTCCATCTCAACTAACTCATTATAATCTGGTATGGATAATTCCTCACTAACACGCTTATAAGTTCTTCGATTTTCATCTTCAGAAACAGAAGCTTCCGCATTGAAAAAAGAATTATTTGCAGGATCTATCTCTATCTTTGGTTTGACAGTACCACGTTTATTTGTTCCCTTTCTAATGTGTTCATGGCTCATTCTCCTATTTCTCCATGGTTCAATGAGTTGTTTCCCAATATCATCATCACTGTAGATAATTTCAAACGATTGAGAATGATCTTCCAAAATCACGTGAATGAACGTTTTTAACGCTCTCATTTTGGTTGTAGCACGTGGAATCACACATGCGTGGAACGTGCTATTGTCAATCCGGAAATCAGTCATAATCGCAGTCGATATTACAAGTGATATTACAGTAACAATTCCACGTGTGATCCCACGTGTTATTCCACCAGTGATAACAGGTGTAATATCAGGTACAATAACACAAGGGATCATACGTGGACAAGCACGTGGCCATTTCCAGTAGGGCAGTTCCCTTGTTTTTTTGGAAAAATTTCGAATTATGCAGAAGTTGAGTGAATTTGCGGTTAAAGATGGTGTTATACTGACGGTCGAGGTTGCGGAAGGATTCCTTGTTGAGAACTAGGAAGGTGTTGACAAGAGAGGGTTCGACCTGAATCTTCAGCTGTGTTATGAGCTTACTGATCACTTTTTTCAGATATTTGATATGGTAATTTGCATCTCTTATCATCAAATTGAGGATTTTCCTCATAATGTCGAAGGACGTGTTATGTGGAGTTTTTTTTGTCATTTT
Organism: Eretmocerus eremicus; assembly: GCA_030522705.1. NCBI lineage: Eukaryota > Metazoa > Arthropoda > Insecta > Hymenoptera > Aphelinidae > Eretmocerus > Eretmocerus eremicus. The sequence goes on along the minus strand of JAPYYZ010005492.1, from coordinate 9,433 downwards.
ACTTTGGAGTAAGATGCTACTGAAAAATCTACTCACGCCAGAAATATGCTTCGACCTAATCCACACGCCACGAAATTTTGTCAAGAAACCCCTACGCGTTTCAATACAGGATCCGATTTTGGAGACCAATATCAAAATTACAAAAAAATTTCTAAAAGAGAATGAAAATATACTTGTCGCAAAAGCCGACAAAGGTCACTCTACGGTCATTCTCTCTGTCGATCTTCACAACGAAAAAATGCTCAATTCCTTGAACGACACCACATATGACAAGAAAGTTGAGAAAAGTCCACTGAATACTCTGATAGCATGTCCAAATTAATTTCCTCTTGGGACAACAAAGGTGCTCTCACGGACCCTGCCTTTGAATTCATCACATACAGTCGGAAGAATCTCAGAAATTGCGCCTTATCTAGAGCATATGGCCTGATAATAACACACAAGGAAAATCTACTTGTCAGAATCATCGTTTCAACGCTCAACTCTCCAATGTATGAATTTGACAAAGCTCTTCCCAGATTCCTTGATAAACATATACCACAATCACCATACTCGCTGGAGAATAGCTTAGAGCTCAGACAATTATTCGCAGATCTGATCATTCCTCGTGGCTATTGTTTAATATCCCTTGATCTCGTATCGATGTATACAAATTTACACGCAGAGATCATTCTAGATTGTTCAAAGAAAAAATGGCCCCTCTTGAGGAACCATATACGAATATCAAGGAAAGAATTTATAGACGGAGTACAATTCCTTCTCAATAATACGTTTTTTTTTTCATTCAACGGTGAATTTTTCCAACAGGCCCGTGGCGTGCCAATGGGTGGCAGCTGCAGTCCTAAGTTCTCTGACATAACATTAGAAAGAGTGGAAACTGATTGTCTAAAGAAACTGAAAGACAGCGTCCTCTTCTACCAGAGGTATGTTGACGATTGCATTTTGGTCGTGGAGGAGACAAACGTAGATGACGTTGTTCAAATTTTCGATAACTACTCAGACCATCTCCAATTAAGGGTGAAAAAAAAAGTTGATCGTAGTATATGCTGTCTAGGTTTTAAAATAATCAGAACCGAAGAAGCAGCCCCACTATTCGACTGGCACCGCAAATCAACAGCTTCTGGCCAATACCTGAACTTCATGTCCCACCATTACAAACAACAGAAAATAGCGATCATCTACACCTTGATAGATAAAGTCTGAAATCTGTCAGATGACTGTTTTCATGAAGAAAATATAGAATTGATTGAACAATTACTCATCACCAACAATTACCCTGAACAATTTTTGAACAGATACGTCAAAGAAAGGCTTTGTCATCTCAAACATTCTCGAGACTCTAACATTACAAACAGGAGGCAATTTATCCTAAAGAATCAACCGAAACTCATACTTCCTTTCATTCCACCCATCGCTCATAAAATTAGCTCGTATTGTAAAGAACTGAATATCACTCCCATTTCCAGAAATACAATGAACTTCAAAAAGTTCATGAAATTGGGGAAAGACAGATTAGATGAATCAGAATCTTCCAATGTTGTTTGTAAGATCAACTGCCAAGATTGTGAAAGCTCATATATCGGTCAAACAAAAAGGGAGCTACTCACTAGAGTCAAGGAACATCAGGATGCCACTGTGAAACTTGACAAAGACTCCGCATTAGCTGTTCATGTTACCAACCATCGACACCAAATTGATTTTGAGAATGTTCAAATTATTTTTAGAGAGAGCAACAGAAAATCGAGAGAATTTTCTGAAATGTCGAACATTCACTATTTAAATGGCAACATGAATAGAATCGAGGACACGATGTTCTTGAAAACAGCTACAAGGACTGTTTGAATGACATCAGAACATCCCTGGAAAAAACATCCAACTGTACCGGTCGGCAAAAAAATCTCCACAATCGGCGCAAGTCAACTGCAGGCGAGAACAACATTATACCTCCAACCAACATTATTCCTGGCATTCACACATACAATCTACGTAAAACACGACCAGCACTTCAAAAACCCGCATTGCGAACGTAAAGTTCTCCTTGCCGTAGCTTCTATCTCTGTTCCGTCCTTTTTATGACTAAAGTAGTCGCTAAACTTATTCCATAACCACACATCTCCTACTCACAAATCGATCCTCCACACTTCCTCCTCCCTCCTTTTCTGCCCATTCCCCTCCCGATAGTTCCATATTGAGGTGGTTCAAGCGGTAAGAGAGAGACAGGTAGCTGGATGTGAGAGAGACAGACGCCAATGAGTATTTCAGAGATTGAATACACCACCGGTCAAAAGTATGGGTTCACTTGGGAAAAAATCTTGCCATCTTCGAAATTGAATATTTCGGGCCCTCGTGGTCGAAATGGACTCTATCTGAACTCATTTTGTAGCTTTTTTTGCGTACTTTGGAATGTCGATCCAAAGTCTTTTCATGGGATGCGACTGGTTTTCGCTACGCCACGTTGAAGACAAGAACATTTTCACATTTCTGAGGGCTGTTTTCAATCTCCTGCATTCTCCACGATAGTCATGGTAGCTGGATGAAACTGATGAGACTTTGTAGAACAACTTGATACCTTTCAAAACCGTTCTCGAACGTTGCTCTAGCTCATTTTTTGTCAAAGTTATGAGTATGCTCGCAAAAAAGATACTATTTCGCACGGATCTTCTCATTATGATACATCGTTATGATTTCGACCGACTTCGAAATGAATGATCTGTGATTTTCCAAATGTATGTATTGTTCGTGTGTCCGTATTGAGAATGTGATCATATTCTATGATTTGCCAAAGAGCTGGTTAGTTTATTGATAGAAATATTACAAGAAAATGATTGATAATAAATATTCGTTCATACCTAGCTCCCTGACGTTCTTGATTCGTGATAATATGATATGGAGAGGATGAATATCTATATATATGATTCCCCCCAACCCGACCGTACTAAATCATTCATCAACTGTTTTTCCGAAAGAGAAGATTAACAGTTTTTTTGAAACTACATCATCCATTCTTCGTTCGTAAAGCATCAAAAATATGAAAACTTGCCAAAAAGTTTTTTTTTTGCGAAAATGCTCGTAACTTTAACACAAAATGAGCTAGAGCAACGTTCAAAAACGGTTTCAAAAGGTATTAAGTTGCTCTACAAGGTCTCATCAGTTTTATTGAGCTACCATGACGACCGCAGAAAATGCAAAAGATTGAAAACACCCCTCAGAGATGTGAAAATGTTCTTGTCTTCAACGTAGCGTAGCGAAAACCAGTCGCATCCTATGAGAAAACTTTGGATTGACGTTTCAAAGTACGCAAAAAAAGCTACAAAATAAGCTCAGATCATGTTCATTTGGACCACGGGGGCCCGAAATATTCAATTTCGAAGATAGCAAGGTTTTTTCCCAAGTGAACCCATACTTTTGATCGGTAGTGTATCTCTTGAGTGAAATCACCATTCTTGACGAAACTTGACATAAATGCTCTCAAGACCCTGAACTTTGGGAATAATTCATCTCTCAAATTTTTGCTCCGTTTGTTCATTGATGTGATTATTGTAAGATGAGATATCTCCAAAACGATATTGACGATCTTTACGATATTCCACAGAGATTCTCCTATCATAATGACCTTTCAGTACGAATTTTCTCAGATTTTTCTATTGTTCTGTTTTTGTGATATTCAAAGCAGAAGCTGAAATCCCTATCTTCCCCGTGTGAATTGTCAAAATTTGGAGGATCGATATTTCGGAATCTGGGTTGACGATTCTCCTGAAATTTTTATATGTTCTCCAAACCCATGAAATCTTCCAGTACGCAGAATTTCAGCGATTTCTATTGTTAGGAAAAAAACCGCCTGAACCACCTCAACTCTCCACATATCTGACGCCTCACCTGATCGATCGGATAATTGCACGTCATGAACAACAACGCCGAAACAAATTCGGGTCAGCTAGAAAATGTGTAAAATCATTATCGCATCTTGTCGTACAACCGTTGCGTACTTGTTCTCGCATCTCTTATCATGAGAGTGAAAGATCTACACCACAATCCACACCAGTTCCTACAAACGCTCATCGTCATTCCCCCTTCCTTTCACGCCTGTATCATTGCAGAATCAGAAAACATTGACGATGGTCCTACGATCAAACCTAACGATATTGCCTCCACGCAGTCTACGCATGTGAACTCCAGTTTCATTCCTTAGTATGCCACTTTCCTCCATAAAGGATATGAATCTTAAGGAATTTCGAATTGAGTATACCTTGTAAATATGATTCCCAGATGGGGAGTGGCAATAAAATACACCCGAAACGTTGGAATCTCGCATTTCATCACTTTGGCCTATAAAATTGTCCGAGTACATCGAGTGAAGATAGTCGCACCAAAATCAATTGCATGCCATCGGACGAGGAGTAATCCACAACACATAGAAATTCAATTATTGCTGGATCGAAGAACGAACGCCTCTCATCCTTTCGCAATGCATCTTGATCATCACTCAACTCGTGTTCTCTGATAAGTTCAAAGGAATGATCCGAAAATTCATGGAACCGTTCGCCTTTGTTCATCAGGATGCTGAATAAACTGGATCTTATTGTGTTAGGCGTGGATGTCACTCCACTCTTCCTGCTCTTTCTTAATTAATTCAAAATTTGAATGGGCTCAATCATACTCGAAGTTTTCTCGTGGTACTCTTTATCGATGTGGCTAGTGATAATATCTTTGACAGAATTTTTCCTCAACATATCCCCAGCATCTGGAAGATTTTTTTGTCCTTGAATATCCGAATCTGTCATATCCAACAGCATCCAGATAGTCAACTCAGTCTCCAAAAATCCAACCAAACCTCGTTATTTGTGAATTTTCACCAAGCCATAAACTCGAGGAATATTTGCTCTCAAGAGGTTTGGCTGCACTTACTTGGAACAAGGATCTGAATTGAGAACACCTACCTTGTCTCAGTTCTTGATCAACTCAGAAATGGATTCCTGCAACTTGTTCAAGGGATTCTCACTGAATTTTCCGTAATACGATATATCATTCAAACCCTCTCCGACCTTAGAGATATTATCCTTCTCAGATATTGCTACAGTGATATTTCTTTTGTCAGCCTCGGCGGAAGAGATGTCTGTGTTATGGCTTATGAATTTCTTAGTTTGTTGAATTTTATGAGATATTATACGATCCTTTATTGAAACATGACGAGTGAGTTTATTCCGATTGAAATAATTCATTCTGCTCAAAATATGATCACGTAATTTAGGGTTCAACTCTTCATACTCTTGATAGGCAAGCTGTACATCTTTGAGAAAGGTGAAGGATGTTTTTTTTTGTCAAAATCAAGGGTGAAATTGAATTGTTCACCAAGACTCAAAGTGTCAACTGCAAAATCTGGGATCTGACGTTCAGTGAGATTGACAAACCACTTCTTTTGAAGATTGTGAGAATCAAAGATACTGACAGGACTTTCATCAACTTGAAGTGAATTTTTGCAGTTTGTAGAAGGGGAAACGTTTGTCGCCCGGAATTCGTGATTTCGTGCCAAGTATAAGTTGTTGAACTTTCTAGAATGTCTATTGTATCCTTCCAATCTAATGATCTCCAATTTTACGTCGAGAGACCTAAGAAATTGTTTCCCAGTATCACAATTGACTGAGAGACTCTAATTCAGACAAAGCAGACTCTATGTTTCTGGACGGATATTTTAGGTGAAAATTCAGATCCTTGATTTCTCAATTTAATAGTTTCTTCTGTATTCGTGATCAAATGTTGGCTGCTCTTTTTTTAGCAAAACGACTAGGGAAACTGATGTTTGAAAATGATTTTGTGTTCTGACGGAGGTATGTGGGTACAATATCATAAGTTCTGCATTCTAGTAAAAATTTCAAGTGTTCATTGGTGACAGTTCTCTTTTTTGCGAGTTTGGATAGTTCAACAAAAAGGCTTGTAGGGTGTGGATTTGATGTTGTTGCGGTTGTTGCAGTGAATTAAGCCCATGGATTATCACTTGGATTGAAAACCTCTGAAAATTGTGTCAGATCTGACCACTCATACCCATAACTTCGAACTCATATTCGAAAGATCTGATCAAATTCTCAACAGAATCCAAACTTTTAAAGAACCACGCTCATGTGACTCTTACATTCATTTTGATCAAGGGGACTAGCCTCTGCTCCATTCCTGATCATCATGTACGCTAAGTATTCCTCGCCTGAACAGTCAATGTTCTGACCAAGAGACCCTTTGTTGTGCGTGGGGCTAACCATCTGTTCCAAGATTGTGAAACATACTTAATTAGGATTGATTAATTCCAAGCTTCTCAAAAAAATTTGTTCATTTATGTTAGCAGCATCTCACATAACCTCTTATTTCATCAATGCTCGAATTGATTCCTCTCAAACCTTTGCATTACTCGGAAATGCCAGGTAAAGCTCATATCAATTACTAAAAGAGACAAGTTTCGTGCTTCTGAATCAAAGTAACTGCACGGCAGATTTTTTTAATCCGATACGAGGAATCAGATTGCCCACGGCGGTGCATACCATGCATGCAGACCACCCGCTGAATGTCAACCCGGAGTGTTATCACGAAATCCGGTCGGTTTCTGGTTGCGAAAACACATGCATGGATCGCAAATGAGGTCCTCCTGATCTCGCTAATCGATGAACAAACTACACCGAACACAAACTGGATCTGAACATTGGCCCCAGAACTTGTTGAATTCACACGGGAAAGAATTTTTGATTTTCTCATTGGAACATCTGCATCGGAATAAAAATCTCCCAGGAGCCAGCAGTCCGGGTCTGGCCGCAAGGCAAGCCAAGAACGAGATACCAAACTCAAGAGAAAAGTCTTATTCCAAAGGCAAATATCAATATATTTCCTCATGATGAGTAACTCATCGCTGCAGTTTGGATACTCGTTCTCATTCATCTCATAGCCTCTGCCATCGTTCCTCAATTTCCGCAAGGAAGGAAGAACATTCATATATAAGTCTGCGAGGATTTTTCTATTCTTCGCAAGACTTGGACCTCTGATGAAAATATGACGGAATTCTAAGTCTAGGAATTTTCAACCTCTGCGAAAATTCAATTTTCTTATTTTGATTGTGATGAGATGAATTTGATATTCTTTCCTACCACAGCTCATTTCACTCTGAGATATATCCATGAATAATTAGCACGGTCGCAAATGAGAACCTTTTATTGCATCTGTGCGTGAGAAAAACGCAGCATGCACAAAATCGAGAGCGTTTCTCATACTCCGTCCCGGCCCGGAATAAGCTCTCGAGAATCATCAGAACTCTCTCCGTTCTGTGCAAATACAAGTCGTCAACTTGCTTGCGAAACGGTGATCATGAGCGCTACATTTCTACCGACTCAAGGAGCCGGGGCCCGAGCGAAAGCGGCCGCGACATACCCGAACAAAAGGTGCTCGAGCGCGCCATGGAGCCCGCCAAAACACACACAGACACGCATGGAAAAGAGAAGGGAACAGCCTGTAGCGCGGAAAACACATTGCATATCCGATGCTGGAATGTATACTCTACGTCCGCAAGCATATCCCCAGTTCACATGACTCGATCATCGATGCAAGGCTCCGCTCGTGATTTGCGCGAGAAAAACACTTCGATAGTATATTATACGCATTCATCCACCCGCTCAAATCACTCCCTGCACCACGACGACGTTCCATTTTCGAAGATCCTGTGTACTCGAAACCGTGTACCAATTCTCTCGTTGGATTTCGCATCGGAGTGGAATGAATCGTGCGTGCGACGTCGCACAGTAGGCAAAAAAAGCGTAAATTTCGGCAAAATTATTATTTCCCCTATTGCTCCAACCGGGACAAACGATACGTCAAATTATAGCCAAGACTATGCAAAATTTGGATCTTTTTCCTTCCCAATGCCCCCGGCTCATACGAAATCCCGGGACGAGCTGGAATATGGATTTTTCGGGAGAACGGGCTAAAAAACGCTCATAACTCGAAGGGGTTGCATTCCTCGTTATATGCATGCATCGGCAAACTTGCAGCCTCTTTGATGGAGAATCTGCCACTGAATTAACATTTGACCTTAAAATCGATTTTCAAGGTCATTTGGAGGTCATTTTCATTTGTTGCCGGAAGAAATACATTTTGGACCACGGCATTTGAAAGAACGAGAAATTTCACGTTGAAATATATTTCTTTGGTATTTCCAAAACATATTCGTAGAGGTCATCTAGAGGTCAAATTGATGCCTCCTATCGACAGGATAGTATCTCAAAACTCAATTCTGGAAGATGCTATCTCGTATACTAATAGTATAGGAGATATCATCTTCCAGAATTGAGTTTTGAGATACCATCTTCTCGATAGGAGGCGTCGAAATACGATTCCTGGTCATATGGCTGCACGAACTCGCCTATAACTCGAAGAGGTTGCATTTTTTGTTTTATATTTGCAATGACAAGTTTGCAGCATTTCCTACGGGAAATCTGTTACGATGTCTAGATTCGACGTTGAAATCAATTTTCAAAATTATCTGAAAGTCATTGCTTCGGTCCGACTCGGTGAATATATCTTCAAATGCGACACTCAGATGAGAACAAAGGAATTTCACTCAGCAATGTATATTTTTGCAATTTTCACAGATACATCCAAGAGTCACGCAGAGGTATCACAGTTCCGCGGATTACTTTAGTCTAGATCACATATGCTGAATTGGTTTGAGATAGTCATGAAAATTCCACAGAACTACATAACAAGTGATATATGGGGGTCCTGGAGCTGGCCCAAGCAATTGAACACAATCACGAACTGACTACGCCATCTTTTATTGCTTTTTTATTGCTAATTCATTGCCGCATTGAGAAATTTATTGCTCCACACCCGCACGAGATATGCGAGTTTTCGCTAGCTTCCATCTGAAGCTAGCGAGAACATTTATTGCTCCGGCCCTACTGAACCGATCGTGACGGATCTGGGCTCATCTTTTATTGCTCGAATTATTGCTTCTGATCCCGTTCCAAAAATTTTCCTACCATCAATTCCGGCCGAGATATCCATGTTTTCGCTAGCTTCAGGACCTGAAGCTAGCGAGAACATGGATTGCTCCGGTTCTAGTGAACCGATCGTGACGTTCGAGGGCTCATCTTTCATTGCTCAATCTATTGCACCTGATCCCGCTTCAAAAATCTTTCTACCCTCAATTCCGGCCGAGATATCGATGTTTTCGCTAGCTTCAGGCCTGAAGCTAGCGAAAACATAAATTGCTCCGGTTTTAATGAACCGATCGTGACGTTCGAGAGCTCATCTTTGGTTGTTGAATTTATTGCTCCTGATCTCGTTCCAAAAATTTCCCTACCCTCAATTCCGGCCGAGATATCGATGTTTTCGCTAGCTTCAGGCCTGAAGCTAGCGAAAACATAGATTGTTCCGGTTCTAATGAACCGATCGTGACGTT
>JAPYYZ010005491.1:0-11051 GCA_030522705.1 Eretmocerus eremicus | reverse complement strand
GCGCTCATCGCGCCCATTGACAAAATTGATCAGCGCATCGAGATCTCTAATCTGGTACAATTCCATCAAAATTGACCGTGGGCCACTGACCCATTCATTCGGTGCGGGGTCCTTTCAAGGTACTCCATCCAAAAATATTTGAATGCTTCCATTAGGATTTGCCGAATTCTTCGGTGGTTATTGAGGCTATTTCGGCTGACGAATTTCAACGAATAGTCTGGCAGCTGCGGGGGTGATCGTGGCCTTTTCGGTGTCCGTGAGTTTTTGAAGGTGATTCATATAGATTCTGACCCGCTGATTCCGATTCTTGATGGTGGAATATCGGAAAACACAGCACTGGATTGTTATTGACATTTTATTGTAAACAAATGGGAAATTGTTTTTTATGGTGGAAAAAATTTATTCAGTATTCTTTGGGCCATTTCGGGTCGAAATGGTCTCTGGACATTTTTCACCAAAACGCTTTGTTTTCTCGGAGAAAGTTCACAAAGTTCCCAAAAAGTCGATTTTTCCAATCTCTGAGGTGCTGTACCGCTAAATTGCAATGGAAGGAACAATGGTAGGTTTCGGGAGATCGTGTTTCGGGCATGTTTCGGGAGAACCTGCGACAGGGTCGATCGTCGCGAACTCGAAACCAAATCCTTCGTGATGTTTATCATGATTCGTGTCGCGCTATTTCACAACCCGAGTCGAGCATCGTGTAAATTATAAGAATTGCGTATTGCCGATGTTTCAGAAGAGCTCGTGCATAAAGATAGTCTCTTCGAACTGAAGATGCCGCTATGTATTGGGATAGAATCTCCTCGAATTACTGCTTCGAAAAAGGATCTTCTTGAATTTTCATCGATATAGGATTTTCTGGAACTCCTCGACGGGTTGGGATCTTCCAGAATTAAGCCGGCGACAGAGGATTACCTTGAACTGCATGGCCGACTTGGGATCTTCTTGAAATTTATCCGAGATAGGATCATCTATAATTGGCGTTCGAGATAGGTTCTTTCAAAATTGGCGCGCGACTCAGTATCTTCTTGATAGGAGGCGTTGATATTTGTATTGTTGTGAATAATTGTGAGAGATCTACTTGTGAAGGTTCTGATAAGGTTCTGATAATTCAACGAAAGGGCTTAAAAATTTTTGACCCCGGTGAAGATTAGATTATTTGCTTTAATGCATTTCATTCAAGTGTTTCATTATTTGAGAGTATTTTATTCCATTTCCAATTTGCGACTTGTTCGTTTCATTCTTTCTTAATGATCTTTACAAACTTCGAAGGAAAAATGACATAGAAAAGTAGACAACCGTGTGCTGATGAGTTCAAGATAAACAGTACATGATTTATGGTTAGAAAAATCGTCATTGTAGTTCGGATATTGAATAGCAGTGGCTCACAAACTGCAGTATTTGAAGAGATGGACGATGTTGACGGAAATTTGCAGAACGGGGTGGCTTATTCTGTTCGAGAGTACGCCGATATGGTTTTGACGTATGGACTAGCAAACTTAAATGCTGCAGCAGCTGCCCGTCTTTATGCTGAGAGGTTCCCTGATCGACGGCACCCAAGAGGTTACATTTTCTGATTTTTTGCATCTTCCATCGACGTTGATTATCTCTGCATAATATTTCCAAAATTGTCAAACATAATTGTTCCCTCTTCACGATAATAATGTATTTAATATGTGTTATTGCAAGTGGAATAATTTTTTATCGCGCTGAATCATAATCTACAAGATGTATTAGTTCTTCAATACAGGTACTCTTTGCAGAGTGCCTATACAAATTCTTAGAATTTTGAAATTGCCTCAACAGCTCAAGTATTTCGTCGAGTCGTTCGACGCATGGAAGAAGATGGAAATCTTCTGCCTCTGCATCTGCGTGGGCCAGGGCAAGGTGTCGTCGGTCGGCCGAGAGTCGCGAGAAATGTCAACAATGAGGAACTTGTCTTGGGATTGGTGGAAGAAAATCCCACGATTAGCCAGAGGCAGATCGAAGCAAGAACGGGAATACGCCGCACAACTGTCAACCAGATTCTAAAAGTGAGATCAATCGGGATGGTACCAGTCTGGTTTCTTTTTCGCAATCTAAAGTCCCTAAAACCATAACCCAATGTATCCGATGGAAGCTGTGTATACTTATCTTTTTTGGAAACGTCAGTAAACATGAACCTCTCGCAGGGCGTAACACGGAAGAGACATGAGATTCTCATGAATGAGCATTAAATGCGAACCAAGTTAGACTCATGAAGATTCGATAGAAGCATCGATATACATTAAAATGTGGTTGTATTATAGATGAACGAGATGAATTTATTCATCATGATGTGATGCTCTCATTATATTACTTTACTCAGTCTCGTAGAATTTTGCAGCATATTTGAACCCTATTTGATAAAAATTATGTCAAGTTTGTTCATGTATGACATTCACGATTCTTGTTAAAATCAGCTAATCTTTTGTGCCAATCCCGTCATTCTCAGTTGAAATATCATTTCAAACTCGAATGATATTTACTGTTATCTATAGTCAGATCTGAACAGTATTCTTCCCAAACTCTGCTTGCCTTTCCAGTACCAAACTGTTACCAAATTGTAATGTTAACCGCAAAGCGATTCTTGCTGTTAATTTCCATTGCTGGAACTAATAGCTTCCATAGGAAGAGGAATGTATTTCAAATAGTCCTCGTACTTTTTTAATAACTGCCATGAAAAAATCGAGAGTTGCAGAACGGGTCTCATGAGTAGTCGATTCTGAGCTGGATTATCATGCGGATTGTACTTGTTATTCTTCGTGAGGGCTTAGTTACACACTTTTGTATAATATTAGTTGAAAGGAACATCATGATTAGCTATTTCGATACCGTACAAGTCAAGCATAGGTCGATCGCTAATATACTGAATGCATACAGCAGATGACAATTTAACTCCGTAACTGCAGGAGAGGGCGTTAATTACTTTTCTTTCTCACCTTTTTTTATAGGCTCTGAACCATGAACTTGTTAGTTTCTAACCGATTTTTATGCACTCTTTTTCGTGCGCATGCAGTTCCACGAAGATCTGAGCGTCACGTACTAAATTTTGCGTTATGTTCCATGAAAAACCGTGTTAATCGGCTTCCGCATAATCGTACATAACTTCTCTCCCAGGCATTGAAAGCTCGCGAAATTTTAAGTGAAGTTATTTGACATCCAAATCTATCAGTATGCCAAGTTTCGTCTTTTCCTGAATTTCCCTTCGAGTACCGTGCGTACTACCTTACTGATTCCTTATTAATTGATATTTTTCCAGAGAGAGAGGTTAAATTTCCTTGACTCACGCAGCCGGTGTACTAAATAGGTTGGGTCGGATATACATTGTCTTTTGTGATGGCTCTTTGCGGAAGATTAGGATCGGAATTCAAAAGAGTGTCTCGACGATTTCTCAGCTCATGAAGCAAGGAACAGAACGTGTCATCTCCGATCTCGATCTGACGCGAAATGAGTTCACAATCTTGACACTACGAATCACAGTATTGGCACTTTGAGCTGTGCGTTCGAGTCATTTCCATTGATTCGTAATGCCAAGATTGTGAGCTCATTTAGCATCTGGCCAGGTTCGGAGACGATGCATCTTCTTCCTTGGACTATGAATTGTGGAACTGTCGATCGAATTTTCCGAATTACGCCTTCAATTTTTCGTAAGATATCGTCAAACTTAAATTTATGTATGCGAGACCCGCCATCCGAACTACTCGCTTCGACCTGGCTGTTTCTCTCCTTTTAGATTTACGTTCGTGGACTGGATACATGATTTTTCAAATCTTCCCAAAAGTCTTGCTTTTCTTATGAACAAATTTGTGGTTTTTTTCCAATCTCAGTGAAAGTTAAATTTCTTCGGCGTTTATGAATATGCAAGAATTCCCTCGTATCTTTACTCCCAAGGAAAGATGATTTCATTAGCGTCTACTATGTATGTACCTCCTTCCCAACTTTTATTTCCATCTTTTTTTTCATATATATTTTTTTACTGTCGAACTTTTTCTCATTCTGCTATTATCTATTTTTCACAGGATAACGGATATCATCCTTATCATTACACGCGGGTACACCATATTTATCCGGATGACGAACCTCGTCTAGTAGGGTTTGCCCAAGCTGTGCTGGCTATGCTGAGAGTGGATCCAGACTTGCTTGAGTGGATCATGTTCACCGATGAATCACCGTTTAGCAGGGATGCGCGATTCAATCTTCACAATGAGCATTTCTACGCTCTTGAAAATCCTCACGTATACATTGTGAATAATCACCAGCAGAGGTTCTTTATTAATGTGTGGGCTGCAATAGTTGGTGACGTAGTCGTAAGTAACGTCAATTAGTCGTTTCAACATACATGTGATATATTACTCTGAGATTGTTGGATGTGTGTGTGTGTGTGTGTGTGTGTGTGTGTGTGTGTGTGTGTGCGCGCGCGCGTGCGTGTGCGCGCGTGAGAGAGAGAGAGAGAGAATTCGCAAAGAGATTCTCCAAAAAATAGTTACCCTGATAAGTTCGAATTACTGATGCTACAAATCACAAATCAATTTTCAAATGATAATCTGAGCAATTGTTGGAGCTTGAAGAAAAATTTTAATTTTCATGAAATTTTTCTAGTTACTTAGTATTTTCGAGTTACTCAAGCAAGTATTTTCTTTGATTTAATCATTTTACAGTCTTTTAGAAATAGAAGTATAAACATGTTCTGGAATTTTAGGGTAAATAAAAACTCTACTTTATCGACATTCATCATAAATTGATTTAAAATAAAACAAAACAACATTCCGAAAAACTAACTCCAAGCTACCCTGGGTATCGGTAGAACGAACCACTGAGTAGAATTTTAGAGTGATCCGTGGAAAGCTCTTTGAATAATCTCGACTCTGGTTTAATTATATTCGCACTAGAGTTGGGATTACTTGAATAGCTTTCTACGGATCACTCCAAAATTTTACACAGTGGTGCATCCTGCTAATACGCAATTTGGATTGGAACTACTTTTTAAAACTGTTATTTCGTTTTATTTTCAATCAATTGATGATAAATGATATGGCTAAAGTCACATCTGCACATAACAGAAAGACATAGCCAATGTTTTGAAGAAGAAGAAGAAGAAGAAGATGATGATGAATGTCGGTAAGGTAGAGCTTTTACACGACCTTAATTCTATTTTGTATTCCTTCTTCATCCTATCAATTTCAAGTATTGGAAAATGAATACCTCGTGATCCAGATGATGTAATGTATTGAGAAAATTTCATAATTCCTAAATAACCAAGCACTACTTGTGTGCAAAGTTTTGGCCAAACCATATTAAATTATGGATGACTGGGCTTTTTGTATAGTTCTGTTCTCGCGTTTCATTTACATTCAGATAATAGCATCATGTTCAATTGACTAATCCTTTGGCAGGTCACGAAAGTAGTTCTGAATCATAATAATAAACAATCAAGGGCTTCGCGATTGATTTTCTTATCGGGTGTCTACAATTAGGATACATAAAAGGTATGTCCGTTAGGGCGGTGCTGATGGTAAGAAGCTGACAAATACAGCCAATATTGACCGTCCGTGTGTATCGGTGAGGAGCTTGCACACTCTTTCACGGGACGCACACAACTGCGCGAGATAGTACGGCTAGAATATGTCCGTGTAAGCTTACTACCATCAGCGCCACGTAGTCGCCGTTTCCGATATATCAAAAAAAAAGCTTGATAGAATTCTCATCGTGATTCTGCCTTGCTTCAATTTGATTATATCTACTTGGAATTCTGAATACGTGTATTATACATGATAATTGTATCGAAGTCTGGATGATTCATTCCTACGTATTTTAAAATTTTTTATATCCTTAGCATGAAACTTTCAACCCTCCAAATACTTTCATCTCCTGTATTTTTATATTAGTCGAGAGTAATTCAGAGCATACATTGTGTGTTACCTTGGTTGCAACTTCACATAATGAGACAGTAAACATACCGTTATTTTTTTTCAACAGATTGGTCCTGTTGAATTCCCAGATAGATTAGGGGCTGCAGAATATACTGCGTTTCTGCGAGGCCCCTTCAGGAATTGGGTACAACAATTCGATGTAGATATGGAACACATATTTCATCAACACGATAATGCACCTCCTCACACCGCTCGAGTGACCCAGCAACTTTTGAATAGAATGTTCCCTGGCAGATTAATTGGCAGAGGTGGAGTACTCCGATGGCCCGCACGTTCTCCGGATCTCAATCCTCTCGGTAATCATGTCCGATCGATGCCTTATCCCCAATCAAAATATCTGAGTTATGCTAATGTAATAACAAAGAATGTTGTTATAACTGTTTCAGACTTCTTCCTATGGGGATTTGTTGAGAGCCATGTATATGCGACAGAAGTCAACACAAGAGAAGAGTTGTGGGGCCGAATACAGGAGGCATTTGCAAGGATTACTCCGCAAATGCTTCAGAATGTGCGCGCCGATTTCAGGAGACGAATGGAGGCTCTCGTTCACAGAAACGGAGGCATTATTGAACCATGGTTGTAAAGGTGATGGTTGTATCTAAATCAAAGCAAACTAGCTCTCAAATCGCGTTACTTGATGTTGTGCCATTTATAACATTTTCAAATTGTATATATCAATTGTATCAATCAGTAATTTTTTGGTGATTGTTTAACCCGTTATGGTGTTGCCCTCTTCTTTCACAAATTGATTGTCACATTTCCAGGTTGTCTATTTAGTGTACAAGTTTTTTTAGTGTACAAGTTTATCTAGTGAACACGTGCCTTGAAGATATTTATAAGTTGTTGAGCTATCTCGAGAATGTTATCATTCTCATTGAAATAAATATTATCCGCAATTATTGAATTCTTGATTTACAATTTGATTCACCTTCTAGCTGTTCTTCGATGAAGAGGGTTAGCTCATCTATGAGATCTTGAAAAAGCTCCCTCACGATGATAACCAATTCAAGAGCATTCCATGAAATAAATTGATTGGCTCTTTTAGAATGCCCGATTTGGTTCATTTTACTTCGTTCTAAAGCTTTTGATAAATCACTCTAAATGTACACCAGTGCTCTGATTACGGTGGGTTACTAGGCGTGAGTAATCACAGACAAATTTTCTGAAATTTTGCCGAAAATATATCTATATAAAAAGTTATGGATCATTTAATAACGCGAACGCATCTAACTTATGAGATGATCAGTATTGGAGCATCCAAATCACGGATAATTCAACTTTAGGAATATGAAAATTTGACCCCGATCTTGTGTTTGATTCGCTTTCGCCTCAGCAGACAATTTCATTTGATCCTACATCCTTCCTATTTTCGCGACATCGATCGTAATAATACTATAAGGATCGGTATCTCGGAACCAAGCTATCCCACTTTGCACTCGCATTTGGATCGTCTCAATAATCACGCTGTATTTGCGAATTGAGTTTCCAGGATTGTATTTGTGTATTCGTGTAATATTTTACGCATTTGACGACCAGATTTACTCATTTGAATAGGGATTCGGGAATGTGGTTCAATTTCTCTTGCGAATACAGTATCTTTATTTCTTCCAAACTGTTTTCGATCGACATATCGTCTCAACAGATACGCTTCAATCCTATTTGTCTACTTCCGTATTGGAGGACAGATACTTTTCTTATATACATATAGAAATTTCACGTGAAACATTCTGCTCATGAATGGTAGTGATGAAGAGTCGATTTTACCCATTATGGAACATTTCTTCCTGATCAAATCGTTCCGAGAGAAAAGTCAATGTCTTCATAAAATTCATTTGTTAGCTACAGGGCCACAGTACACACATCATTTCAGGACCATTATTACTCTTGAACGGACATTTTGGCTATTCATGGCCTTCTCGAGATTAGAGAATATGAATTTTTCTTGTCAAAAGTATTGAGCCACATACTCTCCCATAAACTAGACCACAGCAAGAGTATCAGCTTATGGATTTTAGGAGGAGTTCTAATATTATAATATCCCACTTAAAAGGAGTTTTAGGAGTTCTTCGCAGATAGTCCGACAGCCACTCAGGAGTTCTTGTTGGTGGCACATTTAGGAGCTCTATAAGAGCTCTGTGATTTGCTGGGAACGGTAACGAAGCGCAACTGATGAAATGCGCAAGACTTACTGTTTCAAATTAATTCAGAATGACATAACACAATTGTATTAGTGATTCCGCAAAAAGTCGAATTTTCTGCGTCCGAGGTTCGCACAAGCCTCCGCGACTTGTATCCGTCGCAGTTGAATTGTTTTAGGATGTATTCTATCGGGACCCAACTCCGTAGTTGGCTTTCGAGTGATTTTTGACGCTTTTATTTCTCATATTGCATAATTTTCGGTCAATCCTGCTCCCCTCTCGGCCTCTTGAAATATACCGTAGTTTTTCCTGGGTAACATCTTGGCCTATTTAACTCTGGATACTTGTCCCTCGTGCTCAAACAAGCGAAAGTTAACTCCATTGACCGACGAGATCTATTTGGGGCTGAAATAATTTTCTGACTCAGATCACACCGATGGACGTTTTTGGAATGTATACCTATGTATACGAGTTGGCGGTTAGCGGCGCTATCCCGGAGCAACACGAGGCCAAGGTTGTTTAAGAAATTGTTGGGATAGTCGCTCTTGACAACTTCACGTGGCTCCCGGTGGCTCCTGCTCACTCCACTCGGCTCAGCTTGGCTCTTTGGCTCTCCCGCTTCAAAAATCGTCTGCTGCATGCGGTTTGCGTTCACTTTTTTGCTTCTGTGGCTGGCGAGAGGTTATTATCAATTTTGACTCAAGCAACTATTTTGGAAAGAAAAGATTTTATCACGGTGCGCGGGACTCAGTCTATTTGAAGCCACAGAAGCAAAAAAGTAAACACAAATCACATGCAGCAGACGATTTTTGGAGTGCGCGAGCCAAAGAGCCGAGCTGAGCCGAGCTGAGTCGAAACAGTAATGGAGGCTCCTCTAAGAATTTTATAACAAATAGGATTGAAGACTTCAAAATATCCATAGATCAACTTTTATACGACGTAACAAGCATGTCTGAGGCTATCAGAAATTTTCTAACCATGAATTATGTAATAATATTTCAACATTTTAATTCATTGATTCGATTAGTTGTCATTTTTGAGAGAACTGCAGTAGTTATCGTTTTGCAATAGTCTCCAAGAGGCGAAACGTCGTCCATGTGCTAGAAAATTTATTTTTCGAATGAAAAACCTGTTACTAATAGTTTTTGATGCACTGCATATTTTTCACTGCTGTGAGATGTCCTAAACAATCCATCTCTCTTAAAATTGATCTCATTAATATGTTGTACGAATTATGAATCCCTATTTAGATGGAGTCAATCGGGAAGAACATGCCTCAGAGTGTTTTGAAGTTCTACAGGGCATAAGTAAGCTGTTCGAGGCCTCAGATTCCAAATATTCACAGCTCCAAAAGACATTGGGATTAAGAAACCGAAATTGAGGGAAATTTCAAGATGGGAATGGAGGATAAGGTTATTTTTGAGAGGACGAGGATAAAATTCTTCAGAGAATACGGAGGGTTATAGAAATTTTTGAAATCTGCTCAAAGTTCGGAAGATTGAAATGGGTTTAATTAATGATAATTTTTCAAGTTTTTGAACGGAAGTTTGATTGAGTTAGGGAAATGACAGGGATTTACAGATTCCTATTTTCTTCTAAGAACAAAGACGGCGATATAAGTTTCTTGATAATCGCATTTAAAAGATGAAAATGAGTTGGAAGTAATTTTGTCACATTTTTAGAGGAACATATGGAGAAATTAGACGAATTCAAGAGATAGAATGTGCATTTCATGAATTTTTCAATTATGAAATGGTGATTGTTCGAAAATTAGTATATCAGAATGATCAATGCTTCAAAGCTAAAATGGACTGACCTCATAAGATAGTGGTCCCGAAGAACTTTGTAAATTTGAGAGTAAACGGATGAATGGCACACACACGGAGGTGTATGGCCCTAAATCGATTAACAGAAAATGTATGGAGTAGTGCGGAAAAATGGGTTTCACCAATGAAAAGATCTCATAGAGTAAAACAAAAGTTTGGTATGGTTTTTTTTAAAAGGATGAGTGAAAAATGCAGGACAGAGAGTGTAAAGTTTCAATTTTCCCTGTGGCGATTACGAGGCTTTCTCTTTCGAGAAAGTAAAAGCTCGAATGAGAATGGCCATATAGCACGCCGTGCCTTTATACGCTGGATTAAGGTTTTTCATAGGACCAACCCGTGTAAGAATAATGACTGAATCTACATATAATACGCGCACGTTCGGGGCCAGAGGCTCGTAAAATTTGCTTTCCACGCTTTTCAGCCATCCACAAATTTTTCTAAGCTCGAATTGATTACCCCTGCTCTCTCCGCGCGAATCAGCTATTATCCAGCTGAAAAATCAGTATTCACTGCCGTCGTGTCAATCAGCTGATCGAGTCAGTATTCATAGAATGTACTGAAACTCAATATTTAAGGCGCGGAAACCCGTCAATGTGAAGTCACATGTTGAATATATCGTGATTCTAATGATGTTAGCCCAAAATAGGAAGAATGCAAGTGTTTTTGTCGAAGAATCAAGTCCCGTCCCCTCGAGCGCTGATCGTAATCACCTCTGTGTGGTTGAGAAATCAGTGACTGGAACAGAAATTCAGTGTTCGCAGCCGTTCGTGTCAGTGTAAATCCTTCAACAGAAACATCAGCGCATTATAGCTGACCTGATCAGTGTTCGGTCCCCGTGTATCCACTGTATGTACATTAGGCATTACAAATATTGGGAGGATATGACGCTACAGAAGTCAGCGCAGAGTCTTATTGAAAGTTGAATTCCCAGCCCAGCTCAAGCAGCAACTCGAAATAGTTTTAAAAGGGCTAGTGATGAAACATCCTCCCATTCACTTAGGTAGTCAAGGAACCATACAAGAGATAACATTTGTCTCATGCATGCCTAGATACGAATTTTTTTACATTTTGCTGCAATTCTGCGAGTATCGTCGCGATTTTTGTTCTTTCATGCGCATTGTCGTTGAGAGTTGATA
>JAPYYZ010005485.1:0-10445 GCA_030522705.1 Eretmocerus eremicus | reverse complement strand
ATGTTGATGAAATTGGATACTTGTAGATTGTTATTAATCGAAGATTAGATCATCGCACATTAAGTTTCTCCAATTTCAACTGATTATAAATTCTGATTCATGATTTGACATAATGCGTAAAGATTATGAGAGTCTGCCCTTACTATCTTGTTCTAGTTCTCCTTGTCCTCAAAAAAATTAGAAAACCCTGAGCAAAATCTACCGTAATAATGTGGTTTACTCTTGGGTGGTCTCTGATGTAAATCAATCTCAGTGTACAATCGTAATTATCTCGGAAGATATCAAATATAGTTGTATAAAGGTTTTTGCATTCTCTGAATACCTTGGATCATGGAAGGGAAATGTGTTGATAAATTTTCGGTTGTGTAACTGTCAATTCACATCTAATGAGAGTCTAGGACTGACAATTGAAACTTAAATTTCAGGGAGCTTGTGAACGAGAAATCCGTTTATGTTGTAATAAACTTAGCCGACCAAGAGCAAACTATAAATCTACCTGAAAGTTTTCAGAATGTTCCCACAAAAGTGGAACTGTACCACAGCACGTCAGTAGGGACGGAACTGTAAGTAGCTCGAGCTTTTACTATTCCTCATTCAAGTTTTTCCGCGAGTTTACTCAAATCACGACGATGAGTCTCATACGGCAAAATTTCAGTCATTCATCTCATTATTTGCTTCACTACTCATAATGTCAATGAAAAATTGCACAAACAAAGGGCATGACTAAATTTTTTCGCACTTAGGCATGCTCACATCAGTATTCATCACAAAAGCGCAGTTTGTAATTCCTCTTTAGTTCTGACTATTAGTTGATGTTAAATGTGAGATGATCCAGAATGGATCGTCGTGAATGGTTAATGATTGTCTGAGAAAACTCACTTCGTTCAATTACATTTGATACCAATTTGGGACTGTGTATTGGTATGCATTTTAGTTTACAGGCTTGCACAATCCTAAATCACGCGAACAAATCTTTCAAAATCAAAAATAGACAGAGAGCATCATAGAAATGGTATCTGAAAAAGCCCCATCAGTCAATCTACTGAATCACATCGAATCAAGCCCTCGCATGCATTCAAATGAATCATCCAAGACTTTCTTAAAAAACCGTATAGTGCCAAAATCGTCACATTTTTTAAAAATTCTCGACGTAGTCAAGCTCATGTATGGAAAATTTGACGCCAGACACGAGCTTCACAATTATTTCAGACGGCTCTCATTCTTCTACACAACAAACACCTATTTAATTGATTGAACTCGATCTAGTTCATGCTACACATTGAAGAATCCAGATAATTCTCGGAAATCACGATCAATTAGAAGTTTTTGGAACCCTCAACAGCTCTCGAGAGATAACAGCTCACGTGTTTCAACCGCGAGATCATCCATTTGATAGCTAATCAATTCGATCAAAGTAACACAGAAGGCTTTGATTACAAATCTAAATAAACAGATCCAATGACGAGAGATCTTCATCTACTGATAGGAATACTCCTGGTCAAACGTTTTCATACTCAGTAAGGCCATTCATCACGAAGCTCTAGTACTCCAAAGGCGCGCATTTCTGCACTGAAAGCACATCGATATGCCATTCACGACTTGCCAAACCGCATCAAAATCTCCTTGAGCATTCGGGTCGCGAAAACTCGACGGGGATGATCCGTCCGACTCACCTAATGAGATAGTCAGAGGGAAGCAGGAGGGTCTTTAATGAACGATTGGTATAAGCCTGTCTAATCCATCTTGGGCGGGTCACTCGCTTGTCGAATCGTTCATGCATCCGTCGGCAATCCCATCATAGAGCTCGTCGAGCTTATATTCCCTCGCGTGAATTCTCTCCCTCTCTCGTCTTTGGCCCATTGACAGGGCTTTGACAGTCGGAGCTAAATAGGACGCGAATCGCGTAATAGCAAGAAGCAGAGAGAGAGAGAGAGAGAGAGAGAGAGAGAGAGAGAGAGAGAGAGAGAGAGAGCCGTATGCGCGCCCTCTGAATGTAAACACTCGGTCAATGTGCGAAGGTGTGTCGCTGAGCGATATCGTGCGCCAAAGCACACAATCCAGAGCCGAGGCGCTCGACTCACTCTCGACGTCTCTCCCTCTCTCCGCATGCACTCCTCAGAAATATCGGATTTGAGAA
This sequence comes from Eretmocerus eremicus, assembly GCA_030522705.1. Taxonomy (NCBI): domain Eukaryota; kingdom Metazoa; phylum Arthropoda; class Insecta; order Hymenoptera; family Aphelinidae; genus Eretmocerus; species Eretmocerus eremicus. Next base: position 8,308 of record JAPYYZ010005485.1, on the reverse strand, counting down.
TTATGCCGCCAGCTTGCGAGCTTTCCGCGAGTGCGGAATTGAGATTCCGTCCGTTTCTTTGCTCGCTTTGCATCAACCAGGCTGCCTCTTTTCTGCTGAGCCAGTCGATGTCGCTCTTGCGATTTCAATATACTTTCGTTCTTGCGTGCGCTGATTGAAAACATCCATCAGGCTACATCCTTTAGCATGTCCTCGAGATCAAAGACCAGCATTCGCTTGCAGGATTGTGCGTCCTTGAGGCTTCAAGGATTTATACTTGAAACAAATCTGGCTTGCTTGAGATTTGAGGCAAGAGAGCTTTTAAATTGAATATTTTAAAGGGTCCATTCTATTGATCTTGTCCAATGTCATTGAGATGTACAGCGAATTTCAGCGGGTTTCCAGTTCTTGAGCGTTTCTGTGTAATGTAGGTTCATTCTTTGACTTGGAATCCGATGATCCTTTGAGAGGATTTTTCTGGATGACTAAGATTCACGTTTCAAAGTGTTTCGTACTCATATTCGAAATCCAACACCTTAGGGACTTATTTACTAGGGGATTCATCAATCATTTATCTGCGCCTTGGAGATTCATTCGGCAATTATCTCTGATCCGTTACCGCTAAGTTCATTTTTTTTTTCATCGGAATAAACTTAAGGGGAAGAAGGAGCTCTAATTTATCAGCATTCATCATGAATTAATTCAAAATGGAACAAAACAATATTTCAAAAAAGTAATCTCAAGCTGCACTGCGTATCGGCAGAACGAACCATTGTGTAAAATTTTGAAGCGATCCGTTGAAAGCGCTTGGAGTAATTTGAACTGTAGAATAATTACAATATACTTGCACTATAATTCAAATTACTCCAAGAGCTTTCAGAGGATCGCTTCAAAATTTTACACAGTGGTTCGTTCTCCCGATATACGCAGGGCAGCTTGGACTTACTTGTTTAAAATATTGTTTTGCTTCATTTTGAATCAATTTATAATGAATATCGGTAAGGTAGAGCTTTTACATGACCCTATCGCTATTATCTGGAATGAGGTACGAGTACTCATTGAGGCTAACTTAATTTTCTGGAACTCCTAGCCTTGAAGACTCTCAAGATTTTTAATGCCAATAAACCCATTTCCAAATGAGCAAAAGTACATCTCATTTTGACCAACAAAGAGAGCATCACCTGTGCGAATCATATACATGACCCAAACTTAGAGAAAACTCTTGGTTGGTGAAAAATGAAAAAACCCTAGAAGTTGTCAATAAAACTTCGGTCCTGAGATGCAGCATCCAGTAATATTCTTGAGATGTACATCACCAGTATATCTATATCAATCATCTTTCGATTATATACGTCTATTCGTTACTTTGATCTCGGGAAGGACCATCGGCTCAAGATCTTTGGCGTTTCATTTTTCCAAGTTTTGGCCCAAAACTGTGATCCAAACATTTGGTACTTTTTTAATGAGTAAAGCCGAGCTACTCTCGTTTTAGGAAAAACACATGTTTCGCGGGAGTGCAAAGGTGTATACCCATTATTCTTCACATTTATATTCAGCTCTAAAACTTTTTGCTAATTGCAAAATATCCAGGTGTACTCATACATATCTCAGAGTTTGGGTAAAATTACCCCGCGGGAACTCAAAAATTGTCTCGCAAGATTTAACCACCCTCGAACGATGTAAGAGCGATTTCGATGAAAAATTCACTCATTCTCTATCACTAAATCGAAGCCCGTCGAAATTTTGGACGCTCCATTCTTACATGATTCCAGGAAAATCTGATGCGAAGCATGAGTATAGCGACAAAACTCAGTACCTCAGGCCGAATTTCGAACTTCCTCCTCTGAATAAATGAGTTCCGCTCCCACTACCTCTCGCCATAACTCATTCACTCCACTCACATCTCAATGAATCATTTCCACGAGCAATACATCCACAAAAATAGACTCGTCGCAATAAGCAATCGCTCTAATGTTGAATGAATTATTTTGCAGGAGGACTCTGGACTCGAAATCGCTGCCCGTGTCGGGCCAGAGTGCGTCCATCTTCGTCAGCGTCGACGCGTAGTTCTAGTGGCGGTACACAGTAGCAGGAGCACGAAATCAAGTATGCTCAAGTGCTGAAAGTCGAGTCACGCACCGGTGCGTCCGTCACGAGTCCGCGGCCGGCCGTCGACAGCAAACACGCCACGCCTCGACGTGCGCCAGGATTAAACATTCAGCGGGGTCGTTCAAGGATTATCGCGCTTCGATTCGTCCGCCGCTCTGCTTTTGCCTCGTGTGTGCCTCCTCGGATATCGCACGCGTGTGCTCGATACGCTCGGACGAAAACTCCAGGAAAGAACGAGCCTTACGTCGACCAAGAGCTCCGGGCGACATTGAGCCGATTCTCGCTCGATGACTGCCAAGCGCATCGCACAGGATGTATTGTCGTTCGATTTCGTGAGGTGTATCGATAAGCGAAATAGTCGTTAGCTTGTGAATGAGCGTCGTCGAGATCATTCATTGTCTCCGGTCGGCTGGATGTTTTTGGGCCGTTGGCCGAGTGACCTGGATTCAGAAATAAATTTCAAATGGTCGTTATGAATGATGCGAGTTATAGAGTGGCCCCGCGAAGCTCTCGTTATGTCAGAGACGAGGCCGGAAAGTGGAAGCATAGTTCCTCCAGGAAAGCCGAGAGAGATGAGTTGCAGGGATTATCTCGTAGAAACTTGTATCCACTCTTGTGAAAAAGTGCTATCATCAAAGGCAACGAGCGACTCAAGACGGACTTTCAACTTTAATTAAAGCACCTTGATGGATCTAGAGCGTTGTTCCTTCCTCGTTTCGGTGATCGTAAAACTAATGTGTGGCTCGAATTTTCATTCAAAATGAAAGTTGAAGCCTCTGTGATACTCTGTATGAATGCGTTGCTGGATTAATGTCGCGTTTGCTCGATTTGATCGGAGGTGCACGTGGAATGCATTTTTAAACATGTTTAGTTTGCTGACTGGCAACAACGTTCTGGAAGTGGAACAATAATACTCTGTATGATGGAAACTTTTGATTTGTTATGGTTTCATACGATGTTGTGTATGAAGACGATTCCGTTATGCTCAAAACAAACTCTCCTTCAAAATGAACGAATAAAAGAGATACAAACAAATCACCTCAAATGTTATCATTCGGTGTGCATCAAAAAATACAGTCTCGATTAAACTGCAAGTCGATCTTCCGTGTCCGCGGGGCATCTGCGCAAAAAGAGCCGAGAGATGCAATACTACGGGTCTCTGTGCATGGCAGAGTACGCTTCAAGTAGTTTATCACAAATTCAAAGTGGCTTTGAGATTACATAATGACTTTAGTTCGAAATTGACTTCTTGGTGAAGTTGCTGTCGAAAGGCATCTCGTCAAAGACCAGTCGCTTGCACTTCGCCACCCACTTTGCCTTACATCAATCTCAAGATCTCATTGACGGGGCGACTTCTCAGAACCATTTCGCTTCAAGATTTCTATGCTCTTTTCTCCGAATTTTCCAACGATAAATATATTTAGATGGTGTACAAACAAAATATCTCGTACAGAAAACTCAGATTTGGTAATCAAGGACCTGTAGAAAAGAAAAACGGGAAACTCGATATAGTCTTTTTGAGAAAATTTGTTGGGCGGAAAACATTTCATAGCATTGCGTAAATACATTCTGGAAATGTCAATGCAGATCTCAGGGAAACAAATTCTGTGTTTGGATTTTTCAAAGCCCCGTCGCTACATTTGCTTTGCTCATTTCTCGCTCCTGGTGGATGCAGCTTCGCCGAAAAAACTGTCAAAGGGAACGCGTGATGTCTTTTTTGTGCACTCAGGATGAGAGTACTGATTTTGTGAACTTTATTCAAATATGCCTTTGCTAGAATTTATGTCCGCATGTTTCACGGAGCGAGGCTCTCTCCTGCTCAGAATAGACGTCCTATCTCTGTATTGAGTGTACATTGGACAACAATCACTACTGGATCTCAATCCCTATCAGAATCTAGATGAAGTGAACACTTCAGGAAGTACATTACAATGAATCGATGCAGCGGAGTATAGTGTCTTGTGGAACTGCTCTCTCTGACTTGGCATAATCCGCATAGCTTTTGCGGCCCTCGCGATCAATTACTCCGCAGTCTGCTGCTCCAGACAAATTATTCTACTACTTGTAGCCCGTAACTTCCCCCATATACCTGTCTTTCACCCCGAACTCTCTATTCGTGCTTATCTCTAATTTCTTCCACCCAGTCTCTCAATAATCGTTTAATGAGTTCAAGCGGACAACTCGCGAAGAAGCCTGTTGTGCGTAGTTATGCTATGGCTGAACCCTTATAATGCCACGTCGACTAGAAGGAAATGGCAACAGGTGTATGGGCCAGCTGAGTAGTGAAACTCAACGCGCTCTCAACTTCAAGGTCCAAATCAATTTGGTTCATCATTGCATTTGACGGCTGGATGGTTGGATGAAACGAGCTTTGTTACGAGCGGAGAAAACATTCGTCTTGCAAATCTTATTGCAGTTCAAGATCTGATAGCCTGGGGTGGGCAACACTGGAGAATAAGTACATAACGTATCGACCCATGGCATCATCGGGTCATTGCTTTAGGAGGATGACTCGCTCACTGCAATCATCTTATGAAAGGTGCTTGAAATGCTAACTACAGTCGAATTCGTCTAAATTGAACTTGCTCGACCAGGAAACTTCTTTTACTGAGGAAAGATTCCAGATTTTTTGGGAGAAGACCTGTCAATGGGACAAAAGACCGGCTCTGCTGTGGTATCTTGTGCTATCACCCCTACTCTATCTGGCATTGAAGAATCTAGGAAATACTGATTTCATAAACTAAAATGTTCACGGCTCATTAGAGTGCACTGGAGTTCAAGTAGTCGAATTATTGTTCATTGGCAGTTTACATTGATCATGATCGACCTCCATTCGTAATATGAATGCAATGAATGAATCATTGAAGAAGGTTTGGATCAATGAATGTCGGGAAGTGAATAAGATACCTTCATCATGAGACTTGCTTCATACAAAACCCCTGTATCTGAGAAATTCCCTTATCGAAAAACCTCGATACCTGAGATGAAAATCCTGTACCCTCAAGATTCCGCTCAGATAACTCCAACTGTGCTCGCATGAAAAGGATGACGAAATTGGATACTTCAGGTTTCCCTTCAATTTTTATAAGAAGAGAGTTTTGCAGAGATTCATCTTCTAGAATCTCTTCTCCCAGTAGAATCTAATTTTTATGCTTCCTTCGCGATTGTATAAGAAAGAGCAGAAAATAGCCATGATAGATCTTTTTGTTGAAGTACGATGCTGAGCAACCGGAAGCATAGCCTAGGGTCACGCAAATCCTCGTCTCGATTGTCACGTCGTCCTGTTGACCGTCCATACCGCGCCATTGTATTCATTCAAGTATCAATCATTGCCATTGTAGTGAACGTGCTCAAGAAATCGATTTCCTCACAGCACCAACCGCATTGGTTCAGTCGTTTGTTTCCTATCTATTGAAACACAGATCTTTCCTGGAGTTCGTCATTTTGATGGTTTCGACTCTTGACATTGTAAGGTCTATATTCATCCAGATCACTAGCGACAAGACGCGATCACTTGTGCAACAAGGTAAAGGATGAATAACGCTGTGCACTTACGCCGACTCGTAATGAGGCAAGATTGTTATGCGAAACGTGTAGTTTACGTACGAAATATACGTTTAGTAACACCTATTCGTTCGATCGAAAACACACCCGGAATAAACATATGACTTCTATTTAATCCAATATGACACTATATAGTTCAATGTTATTATAGTGTGTCATAATTCCTTTTGAATTTCCAGAGTCAATTATATCGTCAGAGAAGATGAAGCTGGGTAAATAATGTATACTCAGATTCAACTTAATTTAGTTAAATTAAACATAATCCTCTCAAATATCCTTTATCAATGGGTAGAACAAATATTTCATCATATGGTGGAGCTGGAAATATTTGAAATGCAATAAATATTAAGTTCAAATTATTTAATAACAATGCCAAGAAGATTAAACAGAGAATTTATTCGATGTATGATTGAATGTTCCTCGCAATTCATTGAGCATTGAATTCAGCATACAGCGTATAGAATACAATGAATGTACATTCATACAGATAGGAATGAATGCAATTATCCACATTAGATATCGTGGATCATAAATTTTCATTTTGACATAGAAGGGAAAAAATCAGTGATCTTGTTTCTTCTGATCTATAATCAAATGAGTTCTCGTTTTTTCCTCTTTCTCTGGCATATTCACTATTGGAATTAGTAAACACATTTTCTAATGAGATGGATCCTTTCATCACTTACACGGGACGCGAGAGTAATTACATTGTATGAATTGCGAGCAAACTAAGTTGTATTGGGAACTACAGTCTTCTCATTATTTCGCACAACTTGGCTCTCGTTGAGCATGATATGTAAACAAGAAATGCATATGTGAAATAGGTGCCTACAATAGACTGATCCACTTAACATGTGACGCTATATGTTGGGGATTCCGGGTGCCGCACGTATTTGAAAGGTGCCCGGATTATAGAGGTGCCTGAATTATAGAGGAAAAGTTCCACTTAAATCAATGTAATATCATTCGGTTCCACGGAAAAAAGCCCATATTCGGCAGGTGCCCAAATTATTAAGGTGCTCATAGAGACAGGTTTCACTGTAGTTCTTTCCAGACTCATGAATACTGTCTTTAGGTTGCTTCGGATATTCAGCTGTCTCGACTTGATGTCTGACGGTGTGAATACGGGATCCAAATGAGTGCTTCAGTAGATGACCATACAAGCGAGATTTATTTCTAGTGCCACCGAATCAAACCTACAACTACTTCTCAGTATCGCACGTCTTCATGAAAAAAAAAAAAAAATTATCTGACGCTCAGCTACCAGGCATTTAGAAAATTTTTGGAGACGGCTCTGAAAGATCATTTGTCCTTCCAAGCTATGGAATATGAAATGTTCAGCAAATTTGTAATGACTGGTAATATCCTACGAATAGAAACTCTTCCAAAAGTTCACAAACAATAAATTAAGAAATGAATGAATTATTTTCTCTCATCATCCAATAGCAATTCTACGCAATCAATAACAAGATCACCAAACTCGTAATATACAATACTCTTGGAAAAGGCGAATTCCCTCAATTTTGATCCCAAGAACAGAAAATAATCATCGTGAATACTTCTACGAATTCAGGAGACAACAGAACCTGTTTAAAACGCTGTCATGAGAGTGTGCGTCAGAAATTGCGCTACCGTATCTATCAGGGATGTAACGTAATTATTTACGGAATCCCGAGGTAATCCTTCAGTGATTAGATTCGACAACAATGCACGATTAGATTAGTGCAAGGAAGTCTCGAGTGCATGCGATGCGATGAGCGTCTCTATTTGTGCAATTCTAGCGTAAAATATTTCGAACAAAATTGTGATATTATACTGGATACATGGCTCGAAGCTTTGTTGCACGTAACTCTGTTTTCAGTAGCCTGAGGAATCTCTGCGGATAAAAAACACCTATTATAGTGTGATTTTACGGAACCTCAATTTTTTTTTTCGATGCAAAAATACTTGAACAAAATTTCAGTAGATAAAGTACGACAATTGAGCCATTCGCCTGTTTAGATATTTGATCATCTGTGGTTATAACTTTGTTGTAATTTTTTTCAAAAGCAGTGGCCCATTGGCGTCCGTGAGAATTGACGGGGGCATGTTTAGTTTATGGTACTACAATTATTAATGTATTGCCATTAATTCCCTTGCAACGAATAAGTTGAAATACTTAACAGTTGAAGGAATAATTGCTGGATCTCAAAACGCAGTGAGACTGGGATATAATTTTGAAACGGCTCTGATCCCCTTGCGAACCGTTTCAGAAGGACTACCGGCCGATTGACCTGGATCGTAATCGACGGTCCGTTTTGGAAACAAGGCGTTCAGTAGCTCTAATGTAATTATGTGATGAACAGATTGACTTCAAATCGAAATCGATGGTTGTGTTACATTCAAATGTATGGTTTTGTCACTTAATCGATAGATAAAGGTTCTGCTGATCGCCCGCCTCGTGAACATTTTTAATCGGCTACTCCTGCTGGATCAGTCTGACCGCATTTTGAAATACACTCAGGTATCAAATCTACGGAATTTCAACTACTGTTAGCATTGTTTGATACGCCTGGTGAGATTTCTATAGGTTACGGAAGAGACAGTTTATCTATCGCTAGAAACCAATGCCAGAGAAACAATTTTTCGATTTTGCGGTAGCTGATAGCGTATCAAT
>JAPYYZ010005484.1:0-11542 GCA_030522705.1 Eretmocerus eremicus | reverse complement strand
GAGGCGTCGAGGATATATAAACCCCGACGCGCGCGCGGCTCGGGACCGCTCGACAACCACATCACACTAGTCACACGTCACGTATACTCTTCACACGTTCTGTTGAATATAACTCAGAGTCTTAAACTACCCCGGCTTAGTCATTTTCATCCTCGAGCCTTCCCGCCTCGGCTAAACCCCCGCCGAGGAGAAAAGTTATAAGCAAAGTACTTTGCTTATAACTTTTCTCCTTCTCAACCGATTTCAATTTTCCAAAATGCATCTAAAAGGTAATCGAAAAACCTATCATTTGCGTTGTTTTTAAAAGTCCCTCAAGCCCCCCACATGGTCTCAGAGTCCAAAATACACGAAAATAATGTTTTGCAGAATAACTTTTTTGACCACCCTTCAAAAAATGAGAAAAAATTTTTTTTTCAATTTGTCATTCAGTAATCTGATTACAAAAAAATTTTCAGCCATCTCCTGGGGGTTTGAAGCTCGTGGCATGCGTTTTAGTACGATTTAAAAGTCAAAAAATGGCTAAAACGCGTTTTTCTCTCTTGAATCTCCATAAAACAGACATATAATCTACTTTAATGTGTTTGTTGAGTCATTTTACATCGAAAACATGTTCTTTCGAAATTTTTTCGAGCTGGAAAAAGCGTTAAATACGCGATTAGATTTTTTAAAAGTACTCTTAGATTCAGAAAATGAGTTCTACTGGGCATGCGCGTGCTCATAGAGCTCCAAAAATGATTTGATCTGATAGCTGAAACAGTCACCTCCAAAATGAGCCAAACTGAAGTTGATTTGATGCAGTAGAACCGGAGATACGGCCGTTTCAAAATCTAAGAAAATCCAAGGTGCCAAAACCGTGAGCCCTGGACGGGCTCGACGACCCTTCCAAGCTTCAAACGCGTGTATCTCCGTTTCTACTCAATAAATTCCAACCCCCAAAGAGGCATTTTAAAGATAATTGCACCAACTATCGATAAAAACCAGTTTTGATACTGAAAAATCACGTGCATGCGCAAGATGGTCACGTCTTACCATGCGCAAGATGGTCACGTCTTACAGATGAAATGACAGTTGTCAATAGTCATAATTCGTTATAAATGAATTTTTCTGCGCATGCGCGTGAGTTTTTAGGATTAAAATTGATCTCAATCGATAACTGGTGCAATTATCTTCAAAATGCCTCTTTGGGGGTGCGAATTGATGGAATTGGACCAGAGATACACGCGTTTGAAGCTTGGGAGGGTCGTCGAGCCCTCCCAGGGCTCACGGTTTTGGCACCTTGGATTTTCTTAAATTTTGGAACGGCCGTATCTCCGTATGTACTGCATCAGATCAACTTCAGTTTAGCTCATTTTGGAAGTGACTGTTTCGGCTATCAGATAAAATTATTTTTGGAGCTCTATAAGCACGCGCATGCGCAGTAGAACTCATTTTCTGAATCCAAAAGTACTTTTAAGAAATCTAATCGCGTATTTAACGCTTTTTTCAGCTCGAAAAAATTTTGAGAAAACATGTTCTCGATGTGAAATGACTCAACAAACACATTAAAGCAGGTTATATGTCTGTTTTATGGAGACTCAAGAGAGAAAAACGCGTTCTAGCCATTTTTTGACTTTTAAATCGTACTAAAACGCATGCCACGAGCTCCAAACCCCCAGGAAATGGCTGAAAATTTTCTTGTAATCAGATTACTAACTGACAAATCGAAAAGAAATTTTTTTCTAATTTCTTGAAGATTGGTCAAAAAAGTTATTCTGCAAAACATTATTTTCGTGTATTTTGGACTCTGAGACCATGTGAGGGGCTTGAGGAACTTTTTAAAACAACGTGAATGATAGGTTTCTTGATCAGAAAAGTTATAAGCAAAATACTAACGCAAGGTTTGATTTTTGGGTTTTTCAGTAAAATCAATTATTTACGCCTAGCCGAGGCAAAAAAATTTTTTTCGACCCAATAAAAATAGCTGAAATCATGTTCCGATGTATTTAACCGATTAAGAAACTTTGCGAGGCGAAAAAAAAATGTCATGCAGAAAATATTTGAATTTGGCGTGGACATCCTCTATAGAGGCTGCCACTCTAAATTCGGTAATTCCAGTGAACGAACATAATCTCGACGCTAGGGAAACCAGTATAGCTTGAACATCCAAAATGGAAAATAATGAGCGAAAAACTTCCACAATACCTGGTGAAACGGACGTGATCCTAGCACTGAGCAAAACTGTGAAATTTTGGAATCCGTAAATTTTTCCACGATAATGCTCCAACTTTTTGTCAACGTGCACTATTCAAAATAGCAAGGAATGAATTCAAGGTAGTTTTTGGAGAGGTGGATACCACGTAGAGGAGAGAGTCCTATCACCATTGCAGATTGAAGAGTACAGAAGAGAGCAAGGTAGAGAACTATAGCCTCAAGAGTAAGGAGATGAAACAAACATTAATTACTGATCATGTATTGTGAAGTTTTCGATTGGTTATGAAAATTTATACCAATCACTCATTTAGTTATGTTCCAATCTTTGAAGTAAGGGGATAGGAACTGATCATTCGAATTCTCCAATAAAGTCTTCCCGATATTTGCTAGCCTCGATTAAAACGAATACTAGCTATATAACGAACAGTTTCCCACGATCCCGCGAATATTATCATTATACTCCAGTTCTACTGCAACTCTATCGCATACGGACCCAGGCATTAATCTTCCTCGAAGACGGCATCTCAAGAGAGATCAATACCTCGGCCCAAGAGCAATCGAGTCATTCCATATGATAGAATCAACGGGCGATAGGAGCATTTCAAGTTGAATTCATGGGAATGCTGCAAGATGATCGTAGTACTACCGTCAACCCTTTACCGAGAGAGGGAACCCTTATCATGGAGATAACGCAAATACTCACATCAAATATCTCTCCGTCGCCTATTTTGTTATGAGATAAATTCAAAACCATAACATTTTCTAGATAGCGGAGCTGTTCAAAATCCTTTGCATTCTGGAGGTAGTTATGAGACAGATCCAAGCATTCCAATGCTCCCTGTGAATCTGTGGAATTGTTAATTTTTGAGGGGTTAACTGCCGAGTGAGAAATCTCATGAATCAAATAATCTCCATTCATTCCTCGTGCTTGGAACAATTATCATAATCCATTGATAGCGGGAATCTTGGACTATGGGCCTTAGGGTCTCTATCATTGCCCAAAAAATCCGCATCGTTATGAGCACCCCAAGGTTATGATTTCCCTGGTATATTGAGGTCGTATTGCGGAAATGCGTTTTTTCGGGTAAGGGTGCATGTCCGCAACAAACTCTATGAGTAAATCCCGCGAACTTTTCACTTTCGAGGATCCAGGTAGGAAACCCATGAGCCGAAAGCTGTACGGTCATCTTACCACTGGTTTGTGGAGCAAAAACTGGATGAGAAGGTATAAGTACCTTGGTTATTTCCGAGCTGACAGGGAGCTCTTTCTGTCAGTATTATCCCAAAGCACAATCAGGGGTGATTCCCACAGGGGAGTAGGCTAGTTTCTGAACTCCATGGCCATGTAGGAAAAGGAAGCTCCGCCCAATCAACGTCAAAATAAATATGCGAGATGTATTGACCATGTACTTGAACACTCCGTACCAGAGGTACCTGCGCCTCATTGACGAGAAGAGGTATGATCTGCTTTATATGGGGTAATAGACTTCTGCAGGAATTGCCCATTCTAGCGGTATAATTTTTCTCGAAAAAAAATCAGACAAAATCACTCCTGGTCCAATGAGATCCTATTCTGCACGATTGAAACTAATAGAAAGTTCTTTCTTTTTTGAAGATGTGCTCACTTTCTGTGAAGTTATAGAGCGTTTCCGAGAAAAAAACGGCGAGGCGTTTTTGGACGCGAGGGTCCATCGACGTTGAAATACAGATTTTCAGCTGGCAAATTAAAAACCCTGGAAGAATATACATCTCACCACGTGCCAAGTCTTCCTGAACTCATAATTCAGGTATCCCTATGAGGCTTACACTTGTGAATCCTCAATTTTTGATTCCAAAATCTCTGACGAAATCTTGAATGATTGAAAAATGATGGAGCTCTGACCTAATTTTTCTGAAAATCCAGTTTTCTCCAATGAGGAAAGTGTCAGGCCTTTGAGTCATGGGTTTGGCAAAAGCTCCAAGAATAGTCTCTTTTTGGCACCGGAAAATGGTACTCAAAGCCTCACACTCCAACGCTCGAGCGTTTCTGGGCTATATATACGCTGTGAGACTAGCATTGCTAGTATATCTATAGATATTGTAAAGAGGGTTGGACCGCTCTTCCGCTGAGCACCGAATGACCAAGTGCCATGCCAAAACGTGCCCGTGGTTGAAGAGACTCTGGCACACAGTGCTGCAATCTTACATCTTCTGCTGGCTCCTCGAACTCCTCGTCGACCACCTCCCGTCGCTCGAGCTCGTTTGTATCACGAGAACCAATGGGAACAGACGACACGAGGGAAAACGCATGTTTTTGAAGACGCACAGAATTGAGTTACAGAGGGAAGACAATGAGGTTCATTCATAATGAGGATTTACGAAGCGCATCCGAGCGCTCGCGGAACAGCCGCATGAAACCCGCGAGAGAGAGCCGTGCACATTTTACTACGAGAGAGAAAAATTCTCGGTGGTTCTCACAATATGGCGCTTGCACGAAGGGAGTTTGGGCCGTCTCCCATTTGCACGCCGCTGGAGCTAGCTCCATCCGCTACCGAGAGGCTCGCCCGGTCGCCGTGGGCCTGGGGAAGACGTCGGCCCCCGCATCTCGGGGAGGATGTGGTCACGGGCTGAGCGACGACGCTCTGACGCCCGAGTCACTCTCCGCGGCTGGAACACGAGACGTGGAGCTCTTTCTCACGAGCGACTCGGGAGCGAGGAACGTTCTCGAGGCACGCGATCCCGAGGCCAAAACAGGTCTGTCTCGCGCACTCGTCTCCCCGAGCAGCCGAGTTGGAGCTACGCGCTGATCAGGCTGCCATTTTCTCGCGCGCGCACATTTTCTGCCTCCCTCTCATCCAAACCTAACTTATGCGCTGGCTCTCTCTTCGCTGCATCGCGTTGTCGCATCTGTAACAATCTAATATACATCGGATGAATCCATATATATTGACGAGGAGGGAGTGATAGAACTAATCTCTTCACGCCCCCCCCCTCCCGGACACTGGTAGCTTAAGCGTACCGGCTCGAGGGAATCTCTCTCTGAGGCGAGTTAAGTTTATGGAATTTCTAGGTGTAGGCTGAATCCAGTTAAGATCAAGCAGCGGAAAAATTTTGAGAGTTCAATCGGCTCCGCTCTGAGATATATGATTTCAGGAAAGAAATGATGAGACAAGTATTTTCTCGTTCCACCTGAAACCGATCCGTTTCAAAGATATTCATCTTATGACTTTTGAAACCTCACCGCAATTTTTGTGAAAATCGGATGTTTGAAATTGGAAAAGAATTGATAAATCATGCTGATCTTCGGAAATCTTCGAAATTCTTCAAACATATGGTCAGATGTACTGGGAGATATGAAGAGAATGAGTATGGGGCAGGAATAGGTCGGGTGTTAGCGGGGAATCGCATTTTTACGTGAAACACAGAGAAATTTTTTTCTCAAAAACAACATCTTTCTTTTCGCTGAGGATTTTCTTGTAGGGGCACAATCTCATGACGGATGTAATGTGATCAGTTCTATTGGCTCTAGACATTTCAGGGAGGCACTATGCATTTCCTCGATCAAAAAACACCAAAAATCACAATATCCGTGTGTATAGCACAGATACAGTGAATGAGATGGCTGTACAGGTTTGTAGATTTATCTTTCTACTTGTCGTCTATGATTGGAATGATCCATAGGCAGTGTAACAGACTTGCGGATATTCACGTGACTTCCCAGGGAGGTAGTCATGCTACATCCTTACCCGATGTTTCGCGAACGACACAATAATTCCTCCCGAGTTCAAACAGAACAAGTGTCAGTATGGTTTTGGCAGTGAAGGGGTTCACGTCTTCATCTTTTATCAATGAAGGTGTCATCTCAAAGCGGAAGGAAATTCTCAGAACGTTTGAAATGCTCAGATTATTCGGATGTTTATACGAAAGCAGTCTATGCTAGGAAGAGAACGAATGAGTTTTCCAAATAAGAATGCCTCGCTTCTCTTCTAAAATGCTCGTATCCCGAAAGAAATATGAGTGGTGAGTCACATGTATGTGAAAATTGTTATCGTGAGTTTGCTTATAACTTTCGAGTGTCATTCGAACCAGTGATTAGTGACAATCATGGCTAATGACTGTGGGTGCTTTGATGATGACGTTCGCATTGACCCCTGTCTTAGTGAATTCGAAAATCATTCTAGTGATTGTCATGATGATGATTCTGATCTTGAACCAGATCGGATTGATCCATGTCAGGAGATGAGTGGAGTTATCGCTGAGTTTGACAGTCTCGTATCACCGTTGAGAATTTCGCGAGTTCATGAAGAGCACTATGGAACAAGGAAAAGGAAGTAGATTGTCGAAAGCCATGCAGAGCAAACAAATGAGAAATTGTCGAAAATTCGTGAAGTTTCACTACCGCAGCTCAAATGTGACCCCTGCGAAGAATGGGTTCGTAATTTCCCTCCGCCCTCGCAAACTGTGGAGATGAATCTGAGCAAGTTCGGTTACTCGCAATCTCACTTGTTGGATTCAGCAAAGCACATATTCTGGAAATTTTCCCGAAAGTGACGGAACATTCTATAGATGAGTCATGAAAGTTGAAATGCTCTACTGGAATTCATTCTTCTCGAGGAGCTTCCACTCGTCAACGTATTAGTGATACCGATGAGGAGAAAGCTCTGCAGTATCACTTGGGTGATGATTTTGATTGTTTTCGTCAGAGTGCTAATGAATCAGACGTGAAAAATGTCCGCGAAAATGTTCCGAGAAGTACTGAAGATACTTATAGAATATTTCGTAACAATAATCCATCCGTCAAGATTAGCAGAAAAATTTTCTGTATGCTCAGACCGAAACATGTGATTGTCAACCGTCCTAAAGAAGTATGTTTCTGCATTTACTGCGCAAATTTTGATCTCCTCCTTGAAAAGCTGTGCGAATCGATGGTCATTGATCGAGATAATAGTATGACTTCCAAGGAGGAAATGGTCCAGTTTTCCATGTGTCACACTCAGAACGAACAATGTCAGCTCCAAGATTGTGAAAAATGTCCTAAATAATCTGGATTGATACTCAATTCTGTTGGGAATCCAGATGAGGACATCGTTGAGAAGATTGAGTTTGCTATCTGGGCGGTTTGGAAAAAAGATCTTCTCCTGTTGGAGTATTTGTGCAGGAATTCGCTGAATCTGTGGTCAAATATGGATCACACGGATACATTGAGGGGAATTCAACAAGAAGCTATCAGGGATTATGAGCGAATGACTCTTGAAAATCCAAAATTGGTGGTGCTCGACTGCAACTTTGCTGGAAATTGAACTAGCACGTTGAGAGATGCAGCTCAGAGCAGTTATTGGAAATCCAAACAGGTTTCCATATTCACAGCGGTGCGCTATTATCAGGGTACATAAGGGAGTTTTGCCGTTGTGTGCAATGATACGAGTCATGACTTATCTTATGCATTGCTGGCGATCAAGAAGATCGAAGATTACTCGAGGAAGGAGATGAATTTTGATTTGATTGAAGGATTGATTATATTATCATCCCGGATGGTGCTGTTGCCCACTCCGAAAACCGGTATCAAGCATGGGAGCTCTCCCGCTCATCTTCGAAGAGGTCAGGGGTTTTTTCAGCGACAGGTCACGGAAAAGAAGCTTGCGATGGAATCGGTGGATTAGTGGAACACTACGCGACTCCACACAATTTGAGAAAATCGCATCTGGAAGCGATAGATAATGCAAGTATCTTTGTAGAAAACGTTGCAAAGTATACTACAGCGATAATTTTGCTTGAAATTAATGCTCTCGATCTGGCCAAATTCCGATCGGAGGAGGTCGCAGGATGGAAGAAAGTTCCTGCGTTTGAAGGAATTCGAAACTCTCATGCCTGAAGAGTTCACATTTTGGATGATGATACGCGAGTGTCCCAGATCGCACGCACTGCCGAGCATCCATGGGAAGAATTCGTATTTTGAATGCAATAGTCGCAAGTTCCGAGTCAACCTAGTGTACCGACATATATGAAAGGTTTGTAACATATATGGATGGTTTTTAGGGAAATTCATTTTGCATTTCATAAATTACATAGACTATTCTGATTTTCAGCATAGATTGAGTAGTTGGAGTGAGTAATACGAATATAGGACGAACAATTGGTATCTGGACCATGAATCTCCTTCGTTCTGACGAGATAATATACTTTGAGAGCGGTGCATATTGATCTCAAAATATTCTAGTGCACTTTGAGGGGTTCTGGTTGGATAAGCTCAAGAATGGAATTCATGATGGATCTTCAGAGTGGAATACTTGTGGAGGATGTTGTTTTTGTGTTCATCCTTGGAGAGATTCCAACCTTTGGTCGTCGAAAGCCATTGAATCGATTGGATCGTAGATGCGATGTGATAGACCTATCGGATAAGGATAAAGGGCAACTATTTCCTCGAAATGTCGAGTAAGTGCCCTCGAATCTATAACACTGCCCAAGTATCATTTCAACCATGAACTGCGACGTGAGAACGTCGCAGCCGCGTTTGAAACCGTCTCTTCGCCTTCGCCCGGGTGGTTTGGAGCGTGATGCTAATGTCGCTCGAACGTTTTTCTGTCGAGGTATCTGGGCGAGGATGAGTCGACAGCGAGGAATGATCCATCGAGCAGAGCAGAGCAGCAGCCGAGCAGCCGCAGAGGAGCAGCCGAGCATAGTGAGCGCGAGGGCCGATGAGGGCAGCGCCTCTCGAGCCCGAGTTGGGTGGGCGCGAGGAGAGAATGGGCCACGAGAGACGCCGTCGCAGCGGCACTTGTGGATAGTCAGCCGACGTAAGAGCGAGTCCAGAGAGACGACCCGAGCATTGGAGTATTCTTGAGCGATTCTGAGCGGAGTTTAGAGGAGTCACGAACAGCAGCGGAGGAGTTTGCGAAAAGAGGATCCAATCCTATACATTTTGCGCACGATGTCGCATCACGAAGGATTAGACGGTGAGTGCAGTTTTTCTTCGGCTGATCCTTATCATTGATCCTCCCTCGGTCCCTCGTATTTAGAGAGTCGTGTGCGCCACGGATCCCTTTTCGGGAGTATCGTACTCGGGGTCTCGGCTATGCCCCTGGCGCGTCTTGCCCTCATCGGGAGTGCCGTACCCGGGTGAATTGCCCTTGCCCACGCGCGTCGCGTCGTTGCCCCTCGTAAAGCCACACGGAGCGTTAAGAGAGCTGCTCGATCAGCTAGGTAGGGAACCCGTGAACCTCGGCCTCTCAGCGGTGGTGACTCCTCGGAGTCCTGCCCCTGAGGGCAACACTGGGCTTTTCGAATCACCCTGGGCCTGTCCGGGGGATAGTCCGTCCCGCCAGGATGCCTGGCTTTGCTTCGCGATCCCGTACGCGTTCAGGCCATCTTGGCCATGAGGCTGGCCGGCGGCTGCCATTCTTGCGCCGGGCACGTGGCTTATTGCGAGCGGAAGTCCCTCAGCGGAACGCTCACATCGCACGGGTCACGTGACGCGGAGCATTAGGGCGCGTCCAAGGATGTCGTGTCGCGCGGCTTAGGGTGCATCCAGGGAAGACGTATCGCGCAGATGTCGGATGTGTAGGTCAGAATGCGTACCTACGGGAGGCGCTCGCGTGTGCTAGACATGGGTTGTGAATATTGTACATGGATAGAGTGAGGTTAGGGAAACGCAGTAGATGAACAATACAAGTAGATAGAGTTCGAGTCAGTGTACATAGGTGGCATGCTCGCCACGGAATGAAAGTGTATATGAATGAGGTATAGTGTTGAATGACTGGGCGCATAGCTAAAGAGAATAGATACTGGACCTATCATCGCCCACCGATCCACCCCTCCCCCTCATTCACAGGTGTGCTCTACCCCGGACATGAGTAGCTACTCTACCTTTCGAGCGCGGGGACTTGGGCCGAATCATATATTCCGATCCGGCCAATAATGAATGAGTTGTGACCCTAAAGTGTAACATAAACTCAGAATCCCACGTCACGAGACAACTAGCCGAGAGATGAAATACGAACTTGTACAGCCGTCTCACTCACTGTGTTTTGATTTTCGGTGTTTTTTTTTCGATAAAAATATATAGCGCTCCCCTCAGATTTTCAGGGCCAATGGAACCAATAGCATTATATCCGTTATGAAGTCGTACCCCTACAAAAAAATCTTCAGCGACAGAGAAGATGTTTTTGGGGTAACGATTTTTTTTGTGTTTTACGTGAAAATACAATCCCCCGCTAATACCCGACCTATTCCTGCCCCATACTTAATTCCTTCATGTCTCCCAGTACATCTGACCATATGTATGAAGGTTTTTGGAGATATTCAAAGATCAGCATGATTCATCGAATTTTTTCCAATTTCGAACATCCAATCTCCACGAAAATCGCGGTGAGGCTTCAAAACTTAAGAATTGAATATCTTCGAAACGGATCGTTTCCGGATGAAACGAAAAAATACGTGTCTCATTATCTCGTTCTTGAAATCACATATCTCAGAGCGGAGCTGATTGAATTTCCAAAATTTCTTCGCTGCCTGATCTTAACTGGATTCAGCCAGATGAGATTCGTATTTTCTCTCATTCTGATGGGGTGAAAATGATTCCATGGAGATGGATGAATTGGTGAAGTATCTTCTCGGATCATCATTGCACATTTGATGGGAGATTTTTGATAGTCTGAGAGATGCTTGTTCGCATCTCAAGTTGATCTGTGGATTCTGGAGTCTCCAATCTTATGTTATAGAGTCTTTGGAGGAGCCTCCGTTGCTGTTTTGTTTGACTACGGGTAGTCTCACTTTTATTAATAATAATGATGAACATGATCTGGCTTGTTCGAGCATTCATCCAGGGATTCCAAGGGGGAATCCCACACCGAAATTTACCCAAAAATTGATAATCACCAAACAAAATTCAACTCCTTATCACAATCATTTGAATGGTCCATGAATCGATTGTCATTCACTGAAAGTAAGATCCTCTTGCTCTCCATTCATCTTCTCTGGAGAGTATCACTCGGGGAGTATGAGTTCTCCAACCAAAACTCTACACTGAGAAGAAGATAAGTTTCGTGCACCCGGAGATATAAGTTCTGAGTTTCACGTCTCGGCACCTGCTCTTTTGAGCTCTATCCAGACGGCTTGTGCAGCCGAAGATCCAAGCTGACTCTACCAAAGTTGTCAAGTAAGGTCGATTAGGCACCACGTACCGTGGAGATCCAAGCAGCCACTTCCTGAGTCTGCCAAGTTGTTCTCATTCGCGGTCGCCCAAGCACAGCTAACCGGAGTATTGGGTAAATATCTCATATAGAGGGGTTCCACGCCAAATTTAGAACTTTTCTGCAACTATTTTTTAAAAATTCCCGAAGCATTTTTTTTCGGTTCGGGATGTTGAAAGAGGATT